>JAPYZT010001586.1:0-27404 GCA_030522965.1 Tryphoninae sp. A BG-2022a
TTCCATAGAACTGATTTTGTAGAGGGCATGGTAACGCACAACTTTGATTGTAAATTTTTTTTAAAAAAACCAGTTCCAACCAAGAAAACTCGAAAAAACTGATTTTTATTTGTTTAAACAACTCCCCTGGCTGCAAAACACGGGTTCTGTCGGGAACAAATTGAGGGCATATTCGTGGGGGTCCATACTACCTAGGAAAAAATTGGCTAAACGCTGGGCCCTTAGAATAGAACTTGGTCGAAATTATGTATATTCCGACTGGGCTATACGTTGACTTGCAGAAGAGGAAGGAGATAAGCCTTGCGAGGCCAGCGATGCATCTACGCAATGCAGACCATCCGGTATTGCCGGAAGCCAAACAGGTTGCATACCTCGAGGGTTCGGCTATACCGTAGACGCATCAAATAAGAAAATCGTCCTCATCGAACCCACAATTTATTCGAATGATCCAAAAATTACTGAAATTACGACAGTAAAATGATTATTTAAATTACACGAAATTGATTTCGATTAAGCTAATTTGTTTGTTTCCTTGCCACGTTTCAAATATTATCCGAGGTCGCCTACTTGTCTCGTTGCGTTCGCGGTAAATCATTCGTATGACAAGACCGAGGTAGCGAGGGGCTCGTCGAGCCATGCGCGATCGCGTCCGCGCCACGACATCGACTTTCTAGGTCGTTGTTCGAGAACTCGCGAGACACTTCGACCCGCATTATCGCAAATCCTCGTCAATCTCATGCGTCGTATGTGAACAAACGTCGCCTATGTTTATCCATTACACCATATAAATTCTATAATTTACGACCCGACGGTGACACGCGTCGTTGATCATTCGACCGTGTCCGTTTGCTCAAAATTTAGCATATAGTTATACACGCGATAACGTCGCTTGACAAACCGAAAGCTCAGCATTTGCTGACCCTTCCATGTCGCTTAATCTCTATCGATGCATCGGCTACGTCCATTCCATTATACGTTATGCCTCTCCAATGGAAATCAGAATTTCAGTATGAACCGAAATGATTTAGGTAGTTAGATTTCCGTAAACGCGATAATACGTCCAAACTGTAAGGCCAATAAACACGAAACCTTCGAGTTTACGATGCTTATCACGATTCTAAGAAACATTTATAATTTCATAATCGGCGTTTTAAATGAGAGTTTTCTTGTAACGCGTGTGTTGCTGCTTTGACTTAAATTTCACGACCCGCCGAGCGAAAAGCCCTGTTCACAACACATACACACACATACACACAGATGCATCCTTCGAAACCAAGTATCGTCGAGTCCATACGAATATGGTTATACACGCAAAGTTATAATTAAAGATTATACAGCGTTCAGTTGGCGTACGATTATTATGAAAAGTAGACTTATTAATTCACTCGGAGTATTTAATCATAAATCAACTATCAAATTACGTCAAGAAAGAGATAACCGACGCTTTGAGTTTTCCTAGAAACTGATCGTCAAATGGCAATTAATGAATTTTTTAATTACATGAAAATACGTGTTTACTTTTTTTTTTTATTTCCAGGTAATTTAGATATCGTTGACGGCATATTTTTCAAATAAGTTTGTTTTATCCGTTTTCTCCGTTTTTATTATTCCGTATCGTTATACGATACGAGTTTAAATATTTAACATATCTTCGAAATAGATACATAGATATATGTATTTTTCTTATCTAATGTTTACTTTTGTGAATTCCTCGGAATTTTACGTCTTCTTCGTTACGGCCAAACGGAAATTTACCGTGAAAAAGTTGTATGGAGAAAACAGTGAACTTCGTGCTGTTGCAAAATCGAAGGGAAAAATTATTAAAAACGAAATATGGATATATAAATTATAGCGTGATACGCGATTCTTGGGATAATTAGTTCTAAACACTCGTCTGACGGTGCGCATTATTGCAGCGGTATAAAAACTCTCGCACGATACTTGGAATTATACACATAAACGGAGAAGATATGACGAAGGAAAGGGAGTCAGAAGTTGAGTTCGGCAATTTTGTATTTGCTATAGGCGAATGTAGTTTCTATTCGAAATAAGTTATACACAATCCAACGTTACAAGAACAAGCGTAATCCGAGCATTCGTGATTTCATGATAGCCCGTCACGCGATGAAAAGTTTTTAAGTCTTTTTTTTTTCTTTCCGAAGACGAGAAAACTTTTGCTATTTTATCGAAAGTAAAAAAGTAAAGAAAAAAAGGCTCTGAAAAGGCCGACCGTAACTCGCCGATCACGCAACTCTCATTGTTCTCGGGTTCTCGAGTTCGAAGGGAGAGTCAGGTATCCCTCTCTGGAAGTTATTGCACTCAAATCTTGAAAACTCTCGATTTACGAAGGGCTAACCAAGTTATATCTCTCAATATCCCACTTCTCTCTCTCTCTCTCTCTCTCTCTTTCTCTCTTTCTCTCCCCCCTCTGTCTCTTGCCCTGTCTCTTCTCGAGCTAAAATTTATTCATTTATACGATTTTTCGTTGTTAGGGTCCGATAGTTTAGGTTCGGTTTTTAAGTGGGTGTTGCTCCATGAAAGATCATTCGAGATCACGAAATGAAAGAAGCGAGAAAAGCGGCGGCGCTTGAATGAAACCCATCTCGTCTCATGATCCACTCTATATAATTCCACGTTCCATCGAAACTGGACCCGACGACCCTCATATTTTTACTGCCCGTACCGTCTTACGTATCTTCCATCTCGCGTATATGTATACATATACATATATAAAAAGAAGACAGAGAAAAAAAGAATCTCGAATATCCTTTTTCTTTTAACTGCTTGATTTTATTCGTTTTTCTTTACGGCTCAATTGGTACCTCGTTTAACTCGATGCGGGATGTTTTTGCTACGGAGCTCGCTGCCGATAGCGCAAGGTGATAAAAACCGGTGAAAATAAAGCGATAAAACCGCCTTGGGCTCGATGAGATGAGAGAACACGTTGGTTTACCAACGTCTCGATCTCTGATGTACAATCGTATCGACGTGTCTGTGCACGAGTCTGTGCGACACGGAAACTACGTGCTTGATTCCATGTGGATTGTGGCTATACACGCATACGTTGCAATACATATAGAGTGTAGTACGTGCATGCAATAAGATCCGGTAAATATATAGCCTGCCAAAGTACTGAAAGTTGTCGAAGTTGTCGTCGCGGTCACGACATCTTGATTATTAATCTATTACGATTGGATATACGTGTATTTTACGCGTTACTCATAAATAAACGATGCGGCTACCGCGCTATATATTATTCAAGATGTTATTGTTTTCGGTTAGAAATAACATTCATTTGCTTTTCATTCAACTTTATTTTTTTTTTAAATACGATATCGTCACATCCTCGTTCATGTTATTTTCCGACATATATAAATACAAATATATTTGCAGGAAAAACGTGTGTGTAAATATATATATAGAGTGAGAGAGAGAGAGAGAGAGAGAGAGAGAGAGGGAGCTCGAGGCTGAAGCCTCTGGGCTTGATTTATAAATTTCGCCCGCGGGAACTCGCCAACGCGTTCTCTCCTTTACCCGGACAATTATAATCATACGGTCTGGACTTTTCTTCCTTTTATTTTTTCCGTTATCATAAAATGTCCTAATGAACGAATTGGTCCTTCTCAAAGAAATGCGACTTGTATAGATACGTCACTCAATGATGAAGAAACGATAGATCGGTTGACAGAATGCAACAGCTAATTCGCGTTCTTGATTTGCGTCACGAATCTGTTTTTTTGTTTGACAAATTAGCTCATTCGCTATTTTGATTAGTCTTGATATATTCCACTTTCTACAATTATTCTGATACATCGATAAATCTTATGTTCCGTATTATGAAATCATTTTAATTTAATATTCAATTTAATTAATTATTAATTTATTCCTAAAAGACTTGTAGTTATCTCCGTTAGATCGTTATATTTTCCACCATCGTAATTTTCCTATCGTAGATAAGTGTTCGCAACTCGTACGAATTTGGCATCGAGTATAATTTCCTCCTTACGTTAAACTTGTCGGACGATAGTGCAATCTTAATTATACGAAAGATTTTTCTACGTTGTCATCGTTGATCTGCTCGTTATAGAAATATAAAAACTCATGCGTCAGAATGCGCGCGAATCTAGATAAAAATAAAAGAAAAAATTATCGACATAACTGGCTCAGCGAAGTGTCATGGGGATTATGTTGGTGGATCGAAACGTGGTGTGAGATATTTATTTTTCTAGCTGCAAATGCGTTCTACTTTCCACGCTTGGTCACTGGTGGCCTGCTCCAGACTGATGAAAGAGCGCCGAGGTTCGAAAGCCGACGCCATTGCGCCATTTACGGACTTCGCTAGCCACGAAATTAGCACATCTGAATTTAATATACACAGGATCGTTCCGTGTTTACAAGCTAGAAAGAGACGGAAGCTCAAAGAAACAGGCGGAGATTGTGAGATGGAATTTATTTAATCACGCGGGCCATGGTTGTTCCCCAATTATTTTTTTACAACGTGAGATTCCTAGGAAACGACACAAGCTCTGGTTAGTTTTCTCGAACCCTTAACTCGTTATTTCATACACTTCTCTACTCTTGAACCGCGTTCACATGGTTAGCCAGAAATTTCTTCTTTGCGTTGAAATTATTTTGCGCTACGTGTACAAGCTACAGTTTTCATTTCAGCCCCGTGTAACGCTTGTTAAAAAATCGGTAACGGTAACGATCAAATGATTGGCGCAACGCAGTCCTAACGCCAAACAACTTTTTGACGTTTTCGAACGTCGCTTTGCGTCGATGGACGTATGCGTCAATTAATCCGTCGAAATTTGCATGCAACCATCGTCTACGCGATTTCCATGACTTCAAATCGTATACGCTGTACATTTATCCTCGTTGTCCGGCGAATACCGGATAATGGCTTGAACCCTGATATGGATTAAAACGCGAAAGTGATGCGGTAAAAACAGCGAAACTTTGTACAACAGAGGACGAGATGATTGAAGCATTTCTCTTAGCTGACGCGGATTCCCTTGCCTGTAGCCGAAAAAGAAAAGAGAAAACCAGTCGTAGCGTTTAAGCGGCGTTTAAACGTCTCGATTGATACAATGCCATATAATCAACGACGAATCCGTAATAACCTATTATCGATACGAACGACGCACAGAGCGAACACATCGAGAATTATATGCAAATATTTTCATAATTGAGGCACGAGCAAAATGTCTGCCAGGACTCGTGATCCACGATGGTTGTCTGAGTCACGACAAGAGATGAAATTTTTGTTGTCGTGACTTTGAATGGAAAGGAAGAGGCAAGGTTCTTGATGCGATTTCTGTTATTCGCGCGGAAAGTCTACCGGTCTTTTTGAATACGGAGATACTATTATTACGTATAATGAATTCCCTTCTGGCAATACACGATTTTCCAGTCCGGAGGTAGATAATTACGAGCTCTCTCAACCAGACAATTCGATCTCGTACAGTTATAATAGGGCAACGACGTTAGATTCGCTCATCGCGTTTTACGATGAAAGGAGGAAACTAGGCTCATTGCTCGCATGACAGCTCTCGCGGGATCGACATATGGTACAAGTGTTACTGAACTTCGATAGATTGTTTTGTTTTTCATATATTCTTTCTTTTATTTTTCATTTTGTTATATGTTTTTCCAAAATAATGTCTTTCGCGCGACACTTTTAATAACGTCTTTTCAAGGACGTTAAATATTGTTAGCGCGGTGATTACCCGTCCCTGAACTGTTGTACGTCAAGGTAGGTGTGCTCCTTATTTCCAAAGCGATTATTCATACAATTGGTACCCGTCGAGTAAATAAAAATTTAGCTTCCTGATTAAAAAGGTTCAAAATTTGCGAATAATGATAATAAAAATATTTTTTAAAAAAGATGGCAAATTTTATTCAAGGTGAGCAAATGTCAATTTCCTGAGGTTTTCGTTACATTAGATAATATTATCACTGTGATAAAAGATAATGCGAACGTGAGCAATGCTCTGAAATAATATCGTGGAACACAACATCGTCTGCTTATAACGATCAACAAAGAAATTTTCCATTCGCCATATCGAGCGACAATATAATTAATGGAAACACTAGGAATTTGGTCGAATTAATCGATAAGTAATCGATTTAACTAGGATCGATATTCAGACCGACCGTAAGAGATTACCAAAGGACGTATCGAACGAGGAATAACGCATGAGCGACGCGAAGGTTCGAATCGAGTTACGTCTCTACGTATTTACCATGCTTCGTTTGACACCGAGAGACAACCATTAGTATTTCGATGGCTAACTGCTCGAGTCTTTTGAACTATGAGAAAGTGGTCCTGTAGGTGTCTCGATACAAGACTCCATATACCAGCGCCCTTGCACTGGCACATCAGTCATGGACACACCCCTCCTACTTAACAAAGCAACATACATTTAAATACATTAAAAAATAAATGTTTATATGTGACGGTGTACCGCATCAGCCAAGCTGTATCAATTATATCACACACGGTGAAAGGTTTATATTTACGCAAAGTATAACACCACACCAACGCGGTACACCCAAACACTGGATCGAGGCGGGAACTACGTGTAACGACGACGTCGCTTATATATATAAACAACCTCTATTTGAGGCGAACGCTCAGTATCGTTTCGACTCGACCCGCAGGGCTGTCATCACCAAACTCGTGTGTTCAATTAGTCGTTTTTTCTCGATAAAGTCTTATTTCGCAATTAATCATATTAATTGCGATTAATTCGTACTCGCGATAAATCGAGATAGAAATATGAAGGGAAGGCCGATTTTACCTCGTCCTTCGTGGGTCATCGCGATATTCATAGCACTTGTTGGTATATCGTCGGTTAGTGGCTATTACGGCGGTCGAGGACGTGACGACGATTACAGAGGTCGAGGATGGGCATCGCAGTTTGGAAGCGCCGAGCTACGCGAGAGATTTTCGTGGAAAGTACTGGATTGGGAGTTTCCTAATGAGAATATGAAGGAGGCAGCCATTGATAACGGCGAATATATACCCGAGAACGGACTTCCCGTTGGTATCGAAGTTTGGCGCAACAAGCTTTTCGTCACGGTGCCAAGATGGAGGGAAGGTAAGATGCGATTCGTAGTTCGTATTCACAATTAATAACATAAAGTTGCATTTAGCAAATTCGACGAAACGGTCGTATGAAAAATAAACCGGACAAGCCTTGTCTCCGGTTTTGGGGGTGGTTTATATTTTCTTTCTCTCTCTCTCTCTCTCTCTCTCTCTCTCTCTCTCTCTCTCTCTCTCTCTCTCTCTCTCTCCCTCTCTCTCTCTCTCCCTCTCTCTCTCTCTCTCTCTCTCTTCCTAGTCTCGCGAATCTCGTCTGGACAACTTCCGGTGCTGTGACGAAATAATACCGAAAAAAAAAGATTCGTGACGTGTTTGCAGGTATACGCGTTTCTTGAATAGAAATTCACTTCGCGAATCTCGAAAACCGCGCGCTCTACCCCGAGGCCCCCAGAGCGAAGAATAATCTCTCAATGGGAGAGTTCATTCGCTCTTTCCGTGCTATACGCATACCGTTTACACTTCTATAGTCGTCTATTCCGGTCTCTCTTTGGATTATTCGCTTCTTATTCATTGTACCACCCTCCATTATTATTATTATTATTATTATTATTATTATTATTATTATTATTATTATTTCTATTACTATACAGTCAACCGAGCCATACCTGCGATTTATACGATCCATTGTCACTCTCGTCGGTGATGAACAATGAAAGCGTCGACACGCTGTGCACAAAACGCGATAAATTGATCGAAGTTTTTGACAAATTTGATTAATTATTCCACCGATTATTAAATTCAAACTAACGATTTATCAAAGTTTAATTTATGTTTATTTTTTGTCGTCCTATTTGTCCGTGATAGTGATCCTAATCCCAAGCGAGTCTCGTACGAGACTCGTAAAAAAGAGATTTCGAACGAAACCGTTGACGAGTTAACCGAGCCGGCTATGAAGTTCGGTGGTAAAATAATACTTTATGATACACCTACGTAGTCATCCTCTCGCGTTACCCTCATTCTCGTTGACTCGGAAGAAGCTTCATTCGTCCTATCGGCGAAATGAAACGAGACGAGAAACGAAAGAAGAAGGAAGAAAAGGGAGTCATCTCGATGCCGCGCTCTCTCGCGGTTTAAGCCTAAAGGTTTTACCACCTGGCCTCACCCTCGCTAAGATGGCCCTTCGCAAAGTCGCGTTCTTTCTCTCTTTCTCTCTCGCGTATCCTTTTGCGTTGTGATGCAAATACCGCGAATGCAAGTAAGCGCGAAGAAAATTCCCCCAGCTTTCTGTGCTGAGATGTTGCCTCTCTACCTACCGTTGCCCGCCGTGCGACAGCCCGCGGAAAGATGGTCTCCTTGTAAGCGATAAGAGCAATGAGAGCGAGAGAGAAAGAGACAGAGCGAGCAGGATCGAGAGCGCGAAAAGGACGAGAGAGAGAGAGAGAGAGAATCACCACCACCGCATATATATTTCAAACATTTCCTACCGCACGCGTAAATACGGAAACGAGTTTAACATCGCGGAACCCAAAGACCGCGAGAAAGAAAGAGCGAGAGGGAGAGCGAAGGAGAGGAAAGGAGAGATGCGTTGCTGCACACTTTTATATGGTGCCCTCGAGTGACGTAGTTTTTACACCTGTACGGTCCGACGCACTCTCAAGGCTTCGGTGATCTCCTTTACGACTTACCGAAATTGCCAGGACGAGCTGAAGAAAATAATAATAATAATACGAAAAAGAAGAAAAAAAAGAAAATAAAAGATAAAGAGTCCTCGAGGATTCTTCCTATAGTTTCGCGAGAGGAGAATAACTTCGTTGTCTTTTTTTTGTTTTTTTTTGTTTTGTTTTGTTTTTTGGAAACCTTCGCTGCAACATTGGTTACGGGACGAAAAGAACGAAGCGAGCGCGTGGGCGGATAAAACGCGACCGTCCCGAGGCAACGTAATACTCGCGAGAAACGACTGTAAATATACGTAATCTCAGAGAATTTATATTTTTTCTTTTAAATTTGTTCGAAAAAATGTGAAATATTTCCAGCGTGTTATATATATATATATATATATATATATATATATATATATACGATTCGTATCTATTCGAAATTATTTCGTAGGTATTTCTCGTTCGTGATATCGTGAAGGATTTTCGTCGGGGAGGATTTAAATGAAACATCACCAATTTACAATATCGAAAACACGCAATTATTTTTAACGAATCGTAGTCGTGAATAAACACGGTGATAATTATCGTCGAACTAATCCAACGAGATCGGTAAAAAAAATGAGGATATTCATAAAGTGGAACAATTTCGATCTACGTGTGGAATTGAAATCCGTCGGTCGTTTATGAAAAAGTACAAATGCATGCTCGACTTTGCGACCCTAGATCTAGTTTTACTACATTTGGTTTCATCCTATCAACGAATGAAATTGCATAAAGAAGAAAAGATTGTTATGAAAGAGACAAAAACCAGTTTCGTTAAGGACAAGCTCGTACTACTTTGCTCGCGAGAGGTGCACGTGAATTCTTAAATCGTTTCTATATAGATATATATGCATTTATTCTATTAAAATCATAAATTCCGCGAGAGCAATAGGCGTAGGAGAGGCAAAACCAGAAGCAGGTTTATGGTACGATCATACATCCGTGAGAGTCTCGATGCAAGATCGCGTACGGGCCCCGGGACGTCACGTCACGTTGGTAATTACGTTGGAATTGCAGTGCCCCGAGGAGATTATAGCGAGGATATTGATTATGTTCGTATATTTGAAAGTGAAAGAAAGCAAAAAAAAGAAGCGCAGAGAGAAAGGGACGCGGAAAATTTTCCTCTCCTTATAACGTGACGCGGGGCTCGAGGAGGTAACGGGGAAGAGGGAATAGATCGTCGAGACTTTTACGGGACGTAGAATGGACTTCAGCTACCGTGAATCAATTTTAACTCGCACCCCTTATGGAATATTGATAAGTGTATTCGGTTTCCGGCTAACAACGTTGGAACTCGAGGCGAACTCGCGACTCGAGACGAACTTATTTGCATAAATTGTTCAATTACCCGAATATTTTGTTCGGTCGTTTAATCGCAGACATCTATGATAGAACGAGGTATTAAATATTGTAACGGAAATGCGATTTTATATAAACGATGATAGCGTTTTATGACACTCCGCTGATGTCTACCCAATGGCACTCTAAGTTTGATTACTAATCGAGAATTAAAATCGCATAATTTTTCTTTAATTAAGCAATTTAAAATGTTATTTTACACGGATGCGAACGCGCATAATTATCGATGCGACAAAAAATAAAGTTAATTGACGTTTGGTATTAATTTTTATTTACTCGGTGATGGACATGTGCGTTTAGGGCGATGGGTGAAAGCGAAAGGTATTCGAAAATCTTTGCACGTTTTCTATCAGCGAACTTCCGTCCGGAGCAGTGCAACAACCCCGCACTCTCGTACGCCAAAAAAAGAACAAAATGCGAATTGCACCGCAGATTCGTACATATCCGCGTGTAAAAAATATTGTTGCGTGTTCTCTTTCTCCCCGCCCTCTAAACATTCTAGTGAACGTTCACGGTTTGCAGTTCGTGCGAAATCTCGCGTAATTATGGTATTAGCGAGAGTAAGTAGTCTGCATTTCTACAAATATGCCCGAGGAAAGGCATGGCATTAAGCTACGGAGTTTCGTCCGTAGAAAGAGAGTTTCAGAGGCACGTACACGCGTGCCTAGAGAAATTCTGAGAAAATTTTCCTTAAAATAAGTGTTATAATGTTTATATCTTGTTTTGCAGGAATTCCCGGAACTCTAAATTGGATAAATCTGGAGACGACTCCCGAGGGATCACCCAAATTAATACCGTGGCCCTCCTGGGAACAGAACATACAAGGAGATTGCAATACCGCAATTACCACCGCCTACCGGTAAACATTGATCGAGACTACGAAAAATAATTATTCTTCGTAGATTTGTTGGATTTTCACGTGAACTTTATCGTTCGTCAAATAGAATTCATGCTGATCAGTGCAACCGTCTTTGGGTCCTTGACACTGGTACCGTCGGTATTGGAAACTCTACGGTTCAAGTTTGTCCCTATGTCCTCAATGTGTTCGATCTGACGACCGACACGATCATCCGGAAATATCGATTGAAAGCGAGCGACACTAATGCGGTAATTAAACTGTCAATGAGTCGGGTTATCATGCAACCAGCTGTCATAACTGACTCTATGCAGAAAGCTGGTTGGATACTTACAATTAGACCGATGATAGATACGCCAGCCGGATCGAGAATAAAAATAATTGTTTTTTTTTCTTTAATCATCTCTTCAACGACACTCAACCACACCTCATATTTTCAGAATACCTTTATCGCCAACATTGCCGTGGATATGGGACAAGGTAGTTGCGACGATGCGTTCGCATACATGTCCGACGAACTCGGTTATGGTCTGATAGTTTACGATTGGCGAGCGAACAATTCTTGGCGTATAACCCACAGCTATTTCATGCCCGATCCCCTCGCTGGTGATTACAACATCGGTGGTTTGAACTTCCAATGGGGCGACGAAGGAGTCTTCGGAATGGCTGTCTCTCCCCTCACTAGTGATGGATACAGGACTCTCTTTTTCCATCCCCTTAGTAGCAACAGAGAATTTGCAGTTTCTACACGAATCCTACGGAACGAGCAACTTGCTCTCGACAGTTATCATGAATTCCAGGTAACGAGAAATCCACATTCTCATAATTATTTTATAATTTTGAATATTCCCTCAACTGTTTTCCATTTTTGCAGCCTCTCGCCCAGAGATACATGGGTCACTCAACCGCCGAGCTTATGGACGAGAATGGTGTCATGTTGTTCACTCTGATCGATCAAAATGCTGTTGGTTGCTGGAACTGGCGTTTCCCTTACACTCCTGCTAATCAGGCAGTTATTGCCAGGCACGACGAGGCTCTGATATTCCCTGCTGATGTCAAGGTAGGTTTTGCTAAGCATATTTTACGTCGGTTCATGATTAAGCGTGATAAGGTTTTCGTTAAACAAACGTTCCGTCGTCTCTTAGGTTTATCGCGGTTTAGTCTGGATGATTTCTGATCGTATGCCAAACTTCCTCCTGTCGTCGCTCGACTATAGCGACGTCAACTTCAGAATATTGACAGTGCCCATGCAAGACGCCATCGCTGGCACGGTCTGTCAGACGCAGCCGTACAGATACGGCTCCGGGAATAACGGACTCTGGTGGGATCGATGATAACATTTACCAGTTTCATTGTTAGATAACAACTGAAATAGTTAATTACGCTAAGACAAGAAAAGCAGTCGTGTTATCTAATAGAGGCAGCTTACAGAAACTTCGCGTGGCGATCGATTGATCGTCTCGGTTCAGCCAGTCTCTGTTGACTTTAATATTTTTTTTAAACGATTTTATTATAACAGATAGAATAATTCAACAACGATTTTCATCGCCGTAACGATCTGTATTGTTAGAAAATGAATTAAAGTAACACGTGACTTGCCTAAAATAAAAAGAGCACGTACTGCTCGAGTATTGGTACTTCTGTGTGAAATACTATTCAATGATATTTTATTTCGTCTCTTTGTCTCTTTATTTACTGATATATCCACGGTTCGCCACTCGAGGCTCGAGCATCGTGATATCCGAATACAATTGGTCGTTTACAACTGGTTCTTGGGTGTATCCCAGGCTCTCCAATAGCGGCGTCAATTTTACTTATTGTCAAACTACCCCTACTACTTCGAGGCTGGTGGGAATCGTTTCGATTGAATGTTCACGAAAACTGAAATTGTATCGATGGGTACGAGCATACAAGCTCGTTAGTATCGTTGGATACGAGCTCGTCGTACTGGTTTGTGCATATGCACTCTGAATTCAAGCACCTCCAACATTGATATCGTGTTAAGTGCAAAAGACCATCGCTGTACAAACTCTCTGTTCATTGTGTTCGCTTCGCAAATTTTGTCGCAGTTGGTTATCGTAAATATTCAAGATTATTCGTTTGAAAATCGAGGTTTTTTGTATGAGTAATTCAATATATAACATTATCCAATGTCAATAGAATGGAATTGTTAATAAAACGAGGCATCAATGTTGTTGCTGCACAGGTGGCAATTTCTGATGAATAATTAAAACAGAATTGCTTCTCTTATTTTCGCAATACGTTTCGGTATTTTTCAGCTTGCCACGAAGGCATAAAGAGTCAAAAAGGAGGGATTGGAAAATAGGCCAATGGGAGCTTGAAAAAAAGAGAATAAAGATTCACTCATCAATAATTCATGAAAATGCGAAGGCGGAGGCCCTCCTAGAAATAATAACACACTTGGTCACGTTCTGGTATACGGGGCACTAGGCCTCTAAAGAGTGGACCCTCGAGGCTGGCGACGTGAAAGAATTGATCTTTATCCACGTGTGCCGCTCGAGCGTTTATTGCCGTTCTTCCATTCTATATTATGCACCGAGCTGAAATCGATCGACATCTATTTTCAAGAACGTCTTATGCAAGTAATTAAAAAATACACCAACAAAATCTTGTTCACGATTTAAAAAAAATAACTCCAAGAACTCACACATAAGAATTTACAGTAGTTATATAAAAATCTGTTTATAAATTAGAACCAAAGTTATCACCTGAAAAAAAAACACTTAGGTCAAGGCGAGTGACTCTAAGGCATCAACAAAATTCCATCAACTAACTTTCGTCGTCCGGTGATTGAAAAAAATTAATCGGGATCAAGTTGATACTCCACGATTGCAACGCAACTCTCCATTATTTCAAAAACGAAATAATCTCGATTGAATCCTGGTAGAGTTGTTTTTCGATCGAAATATTTTCTGGCATAAATGTAAATGTGCCCGGGTGAAGGCTCGTTAGCATCGTACAATCGAATCTAAACGGTGTCTTAATCACGTGTCCGGAGGCTTGGCTCGAGGGGTCGTATCGGCTTGTGTACAACACACGCGCGTCGGAGTTCCGATTTGCGGTTCTGACATGTGGCTGAACATCTTTGGTAGCGGGGGTCCACCGAAACGCACAAATAAACCGCTAGCCAGGCACCTAATTTCCAACGTTTACCGCGTTAAAACGAGGCTGATCCGTAGCACACAACCACAATATTGATGTATATAGTAATATTAGTATTGCGTGAATCAGCCCCGCAGGACCAGATGGTCAAAGAAGAGTTCCGATCGTTCTTCGTTGCTGTCCGATATTGGCTGCAACAACATCACCGGGGCCAAAAGTTTTCGCTGCTTTTTGCGAATCAGCCTCGAGAGAGTGTTGTTCACTCGGGGCCGTTAGTCGGGCCCTCGTTTCCGATAATTCGAAGGTAGCCTCGGTAATCGGTGCCTGATATACGATCGAAGACGAGACCGCGTACGCATATACGTACGCGATCGCTTTCTCTCGCACCTTCGAAAATTATCCGTTTCACGCCCACGCACTGCGTATCCTCGCGCGTAAAATATCGCTACGCCGTTGCTGCCGTTGCTGGTATAATACGGGCCTAATATCTCTTATCTTTTCTCTTTCGTTGACCGGTGCCGCGCTTTGCCGTTCCGTCGAACCGTAGCATCCTCTCGGTTCGAGCTCTCCAGTGTGTACTAATCCGCTAGGTGGCAGGCATCGTGCCGTTCAACGACGGTGTCCAGTCATAAATCGCGCGATTCGAAATTCCCGAAAAAGCATAAAGTGTCTGCGTAAAGTGTCGAGGTTGGCTTTTTTATTTGTATTACTTTTTAGTTTCCGAGTCCCTTGGTGTATAATCTGTTTTAGTAATCTTGTTTCCTTTTTGCTACATTCGTCACACTAATAACCGAAGCGCGAATTTTCTAGCGCTCGGGTGTATGCTCGCCATTTGCAATTCAAAGCGAGGGCTTTCGCGCAATGTTTTAAACACGCGTCGCGTGTTAAAATATACAAGGGACGATCCTCGCGGCTAGATAAAAGTAAAAAAAGCAGCAGGAGTGTTGAGATTCGAAAGCCTCCGCGAATGTGTATTTGGCCGATTTCTTTTTCCTTATTTTTCTTATAGAAATCGTTGTACTCCCGAGCTAGATCGGTGAATCGCGAGCGTTCGTCGAGAAAAATATGTATGTATATCGATCGGAGCTCCCGCGCATACGAGAGAGCCTTATCGGGGAGATCGGTGATGGGAGCGAGAGCTAAGAGATTCACGCCTAAAATGCTAATTTGGAAGATCGACGAACGCCCCCGTATCGAACACCCTCCTAACTGGCGATTAGCGGCTTCGGCTGTCCTCTTTATCTCTGCAGCTGATCGAACGAAATTGGGGAGGTCTTTTATTCTTTTATGAGCGTCGAAAAAAATATACTCGAGATTTTGTCGTAAAAATGAGAATAATGGAAGCGAGGTTAATCAACCCTCGATCTCCATCTCGTTTCGGAGACTTTTTATTCTTTCACCGTTGTTGTAAAAAAAGAAGTTTTATAAAATGGGTGAAAGCACTTCGATTAAATTTCCGGAAGGATAATCAATGTGTTCATGTTATTTGATTTTTTCAATGTTTACAAGGATCCGATAAATATTGCAGGTTCGCACGAGAGATTGAACATTGAATTTTTTCACGCCAAAGAGCAACGGCTAAAAATAATTAAATTCCCAATAAAACGATAATCTTTCACCGAGCCATCGTACCAGGTCGTCCCAGCCAGTAAATCTTGCCTCCGTCTTCGTCGTTCTTTATTAGAAAAAGCACGAGGACGAATCGCGCACCCGCTATATTCGGAAATAAAAATAAAAGGAATCAAAGGTGCGAAGGAAGGGTTGGTCCTTTTGGATCGTCCAGAGGGTTATTATATTTAAAAAAAAATCTTACGAAATCACCGGTGCTGATTACAAGGTAGGAGATGGTGGAAAGAGGTGAAAGACGAGAGTCGGGCCCGCGTTATACTCGTCGAAGGGCCAAGAGCATGCGGTGGACCAGAGGAGAACTCTCCGTATGCCCGCTGTTCGTTCAACCACGCATACACCGACAGAAAAGCAGAGCAGGAGCAACGGGCACCAACAGCTTCGAGCGCAAGATTCACACTCTCCTATACTTAGGTTTGTTTTGAATTAACACCTCCCCGGTATAATGCCCCTTTCGTGGACGTGCTCGCTCACGGCACGCTTTAACACCTTTTTAAGGCCCAGGCACTCTTTTTATTTTCTGCCTTCTGCCGTGTGCTGCCGTTTCTTCCCCGGTCATCAATCGCCTACCGTGCTCGTATGCTTTTTAAAAATCCACACAACCCCACCGACCCGCTGTGAATCCCTTTCGCAAAAATTCATCTCGCGAATAATTACGGGGCTGGGCAAACAAGCGAGCGGCGCGGAGCAACGGCAGCCGCGCGTTGTATACTTTTTTGCCGATCGAGCTTCGACAAACCCGAGATCCGATCTGATTGGTAACCGGTCACTTTTTGGCTCGCGTCAACGAGATGCGAGAAGATGCGGACTCGTTGATTTTTAAGTACACGGACTGAGAAAATAAAATCGTTCCAGACTTTATTTCTCCCGAACGAGATAATATATTTCTTTGTTCGCTGTTCCTGTGGTTTTTACGAGACAATGAGAAGGTGAAGAATAGGATGGAGAATAACGACCAGATGAATTTTTCTCCTGTTTGAGATTTAATCTTTCAACAATTTTGTCTGACGTCTGTTAGATCCGAAGATGAGTTTGTTTGCCCGTTGCCTCCGGTGTTTTTAAAAAAGTTCCTCGATCTTATGAAAAAGACGCTTTCGCTTCATTTCTCGCTATGTCGAGTTTGAAAACGGAAATTCGTAGCGCAGTGGTGGACCTTTCGAACACTTCTCTCTAAAGCCAGCCTGCTTTGGTTACAAGTGAAAGCCTGAAAACGTTACGACCATCGCTAACGTAGAAGTCGTAAGAATCTTTGTCAAAATTTCCTACCTTATCGACTGCCGATAACAATTTTCTCTCGAGCGACGCTTTGATCGGTGCTGCCTCTCGGAAATTAAACCCATTTTCCTGTTCAATAGTAGAAAATCGATTCGATACAAAGAAGCGCCGTAAACTTTTTTCGGTTTAAAATTTTGTTAGCCGAAGTCGCTCGCGCACAACTCGAGTCTCTTGTCTTCCTATAAAAGTTTATCACAAAACAGTAGTAAACGTAACCAACTTAAGATAAACAGGAGAAGAAGGTTGGCAGGGACGCGAATAAAATGAAAGAGTTTTTAACGCCCGGAGATATAAGGATGAGTATGGATGAATAATTCATTTTATTCTTTTTTCATGTTCGCGCGCAAGTGACCCGTTATATCCGGACTATACGACGTAATAGCGACGATAACAATGATAAAAGCGTGTATCAGCTGCACGGCAAAACAAAATACGAGAAGGAACGAAAAAGTAAACGAAAAATCCATTTTCCAAGGAAATGCGAGCAGCTCGAATGACGCGAATAACTTCCCGGCGTTCCAACGTTCCTCTTCTCCGCAATATTAATGTAAATAATCTCGTAGATCAGCGACTATGCTATCTAACAGAATAAGAATTGCTCCACAGAACGTCGTTGAATTAAATAGAATTCGAAGAATGATACAATATTTGTAAATACAAAGTATGTTGAAATTTTATTTATGCCAAAAAAAAAATGTCGAAATGGGAATATTTTACGAGATTCTGGTTCTATATAGATAAAAAAGACCGGAAATATACATAATCGTATCCACGGTGGACGCTGTACGATCATTTTCAATTTTACGAGATGACCAGCTTTTCCTTAGACTGTCACTTCCTTGAGAATTCTCGTGTTTGTAGAAGTATACGACTGTATAATAATTATCCTTCGTGACGAGCGTGCAAATTATCGTGGATGGGTTGGCATCTACAACGTCGTAAGATTGGGAATTGCACTTAAGGGAAACGCGGAGCCAGAAGCTTCGAGTATATTTTGTGGAAAATATCTTCGAGGATTTACGATTCGTGCAAGCGTTTCTGGTTCGGTATTTTGCATCCTAATGCCATAGTCCTATATATCCTTCTACTTTCGACCTTGTCCATCAGACCAGACGGCTGGGAAAAACCAATAAATCGAACGAGATTCTTCATTCTTCCCTTCAATACCCCTAAACGTTTTTCTCGTTTACTTTTGGCCCAGCTTGCATATTATGGAAAACAGAAATTGTCTTGTTTCTCAGGAACAAAAAAATACGAATGAGAAGGTTCGATCGAACATTGGCGAAAAATCGAGTGCTTTTGAAAAAATTGAATATTCTCTTTCTCGCATCAATGTCGAGTCGTCTCGAATCAATTTTAGGTTGCATTTCTGTTATCGGAATTTCATGTGCGTGCCACGCCACAAGCGACGGTCTTTGAACAGCTGGCACAGCATTTCCGAAGGAAACGCGAGAGATTGATAAGACAAATTTGATCGATGCGACAACGTACGTGAAGTATAAATATGTTTTTGGTTTGCATTTCGAGAAGTTTGATGTACCCATTTGCCTCTTGGTGTATCACAAATGACATTGCTCCGAGGGAAACGATAACGGAATGGACCAAGAACATCACGGAACATGAACGATTGAACTTTATACGCGCGGTCGAATTGGTTCGGGATCGATTCAATTTGCTTCGACGTTCTCTCGCTTTCTCTCTCTCTCTCTCTCTCTCTCTCTCTCTCTCTCTGTCTCTCTCTCTCTCTCTCTCTTCATCACTAACTTCTGTCCGAAACCTCTCCTTCGTTCATGCAATTACCCAACAAAGCCTTTCGGTTCGTTGTTTTGTCAAACATCCTAGTGTCGAGAACTGCGTCTGTATGTTTGTGTGGTGGTAGATTCGTTGATCTCGCCCAGCCAGTTTGCCGGCATAACGACCGTGGCATGCAACTTGATTTATCTCACCGGCCGAAAACGTGAATGCTTTCGCAACGACTACGCGCAGGTCTGCAGAAATGTGTTTAGACATGTGTATGTGCTTGCGTGTGGGTGAGTATGCGATGAATGGAATGCAACTCGACGTGAGTGGGATGTGCTCACAGCGATTTGCTGCTGGTTCTCCCAATTCATACAAGAGAGACTGGTTGAGAGCGAGAGAGAGAGAGAGAGAGAGAGAGAGAGAGAGAGAGAGAGAGAGAGAGAACAAGAGCGACAAAGAAGTAAAAAAGTATTTCCAACCCCGTTAACATTTATGCCCATGCAAATTTGAAGGCTTCGCCGTGTACAAATTGTTATGCTCGACATCAAATGAGTATTGTCAGTTGCAATTCCACAGCGACAAAAAATAATTTAGTGAAAAAAGTTTATCGATCGCTCTACAAAATTTTGCGTTATTATTCAATGAATTACACTTATACAAACACACACACGTCGATATATACCTAGGTGGATATATAAGTTTTCGATACATAAAACTCCACCATGTATGTATAACACGTGGCGTTATCCTAAGTTATATGTATATATACATAAATATACATATATACATATGTGACGCGATCCGAGAAAAGGGATCTATAAGGCAAAATAGGAATTTTTCACGACGAGCAATTAAAGAAATGAAAACCAATGCTCACGCTCGAATGATACAATTTTTAATAATTCATATCGTGTAAAATTATGTAGATAAACAAAGTTTGATTGCACCACATGAAAGATCAGTTCAAAAACTTATGGCATAGCGCATAATCCAAAATTCATTTTTGACCTCGTAGGTCACTTTTCTCAGATCGGATTACTATATATACACACATATATATCCACATATATATACACACACATATATATCCACATATATATACACACACATATATCTCTATATATACGATAGCGAATGGTCGTAACTGAAAGGGTAGCTCGCCATTTCACTGTAGTTCCGTGTTCGACCAAATTGCCGATACCGATCGCGCAGTGAACGTGATAAAAGTATTCACGTAGAGTTCACGCTTAGTTGTCATTCGGTCGCTGGTACAATGCGTCTATATCTTCTCGTTAAATCGTATATATATATATACATCTCATATATCGGAAATGTACGACATGGACGTAAAGTATGCTGACCCGAATGCTCCTCGTAGGCCTATCGATTGGTGCATCGAGACGTATATCGAGAGATCGTAAATGTATTCGATATATGTTCCCTGTTTTATACGACTGCACATATCGTCCTAGAATTGTTCGTGGTCGACAGGTTTAATCAACGAATGAGTACAGTGCATTATTTATCGTGCTTTAAAGAGAATCGCATTGAAAAAACGTTGTTACTCGATAAATATACCATCCTGTTCATTTTCCATTGTAAAATTTTCTCCACGTATTCGTATAAATTTATTTAACAGTCGATAAAAAAAAGAATCTCGGTAGTAGGTAATTGCCAACGCGAATGTAAATAAAACGAGAACGACGTGTACATGGCCATGTTTTTTCACCAGCCTGGGTCGATTTACAATCGTATCAATTTACAGTATTTCGAAAAGTGTCAGATTTCGGTATTAAACGTAACGAGAAAATGCTTACCGCTTTTTCGAGTGTATCGTTACGATATGAGAAAATCCATGACTAGCGTGGTCTTCCCGATTTTACGAAAACCATGAAAAGCACAACCTACTCTTGTATAAACGAAAATGATACGTAACTCATACAAAATTTTAACAAGTAATGGAAAATTCACGGTGTAACGAGCGTTAGTGGCCCCCGGGCGAAATGAAATTTTGTAAAAAATCGTGGGAAGCGAATATCGCTGTTGAATGGAAAATATGGTTTCGAGAGAAAAACTTGTCAAGAGAAAAGATCGTGATACACGATAATTGGAATTTCCGCTTTTGTTCGTTTATAATGAGCAAAATCGTTTGGTATACCTATTAAAAGGAATGAATTTGGGTCGGATCGCGAAACGTAATGTCGGAAAGAAGCTTTTCTATCGTTTTCACAAACTCGTTCCACTCGTACACACACTTACGCTTTTTCAAGAGCTTCGCTATACGTATATATATACCTAGGTGAGAGAAGCTGCAGTTATCGAATCGTAAAGCGTCCATGCCGCTGGTGCATTCGACTGCGGAAAGTCCGTGCTGAGAATTGATGAGATGCGAATTTGTAGAGGCAGATGTTGAATGTCGCTTATGGGTTCCTTTTTTTCTCTCATCGAGGAGGGTGGGTTTTGGCATCGGGGCAAGTTACGAGTTCCATGGAACTGCACACGATGGTAAATCCATTGAAAATTCGATATACCCACCTGTCTGTGTTATATTTATCGAGTCAAGTTTTCCTCGAGACTTAACCTTTGGCTGGTGACGTGGCTTTTGTATTTATTATGTTTTGCATAACCCGCCCAACCTGTGAGATGTCACGTCGTCAGTTACAGGTTCAACGAACGAACTTTCATAAGTATAATTTTCGAGTGATGATACATAATACGCTGCCGATATTATTGAAGAGTTCCGGGAAACGATCGTAGTGACGCGAAGAAAATATACTTCGAAGTTATCAAGACATTTCCGATAATGGCCTAGAACAAGATCCAATTCCGTCATCAAAAGTGGGATTGAGAAGTATACGTTGGAAACTGTAATTTCACTTCGGAATATTTTAAGTAGCCTCGTCAGAATCGTTGAAACAGAACTCGATAAAATGGACGCATATAACACAGAGCGAGTAAACGTTTATGGAGAGAAATTCGTTCGGATCTAGAATACGTCTTGTCAATAAAGTGCGATTGATGACACGGTAGATGCCGAACGAGATTACTCCCGTACAGTTAGAATCGTTCACACTATTCCAACTCGGACGAACAAATTTGGCCCACGGCAAGGAAAGTTTTCAACAAATAATCCACTCGGATCCGTGAACGAGGTAAACGAAACGATGAGTGTGCGAGTATTTACGTGGAATTACACATATTTCTTATCCTTCCGCCCTACGTACCAAAACCCCGTTCCTAACCCGCAACCGATCAATTTCTCTATATCAATAGAAATTGTAATCATCCAATTCAAAATTTTCGAGCATATCTATCCTATTCATACGGAAAACTTTATAGACGTTCGCGAAGCTGAATCAACGTTATTTCGAGTCTGATTGTGGACTGTTAGACAAGAGCGGTATATAACAATAGAAATCTAACTATTCCACAGAAGCGTACCTACATCGTACGATGCATGAACAGACAGGAATGTGTATAACTCGATTAACAATCAGTTCTATCGTGATTTCGTACTCGGTATGCGTTAAACATGAACGAATGCGAACTATTCGTGGCGTGCGCCACAACAGTACATTGACCATGCATCGTAAACTGCGAAGTTAATGTACGAATCGGATACACGTAGCTTAGAACGTATTCAGGGATAGAGGGACATCGGTTTTGGGTATATAGAGTATTTCTCGCGCGTATCTAGCCCCACTCCCCAAATCCTCTCCCCCCCACCCCTCCACGAATATAAGTGATAGCTCAAACGTGAGCGGAATTTGGGGGATACGAGTTAGGGCGGACACGAACCGACTGCGACCATTGGTGACTTCTTCACAGTGGTCCACGATCAAAATTCTCGAGTCGAAGCTGGACATTTGTTTTTATTCCCTTGTACCAGAATTTCTTGGTTGTTTTGTAACGATACCAAAGAGACCACTCTCGCTCGGTGGGCAATCGTTCGATCCGACGGGAAAGCACGCGGACGGAACGTAAGAACGAACGATTTGCTGGAAAATACATTTTACGATCGTTCTACTCGTTGGAAACGTTGGACAAAAGTGGTGTTTAGGAAATTTACGTCGTCCGACGATAAGTCTCGTTATATATACACTTATACGATATTTTATTGACATCATCGTGAAACGAATGCCCCGCGCTCGCACGAGCAAATAAATCATCGAGAGTCATGACAATGAGGACAGGGACTGTATTTCTCGCTTGATCGATCATCGACCCTCCCTTATCCTCGTTCGTGTTAACGACAACCTCGTAGCGTATGGTTTATCGCCAATATTCTCTGTGATATACGCTCGACATAATTAAATCGACGAGAGACTATCGCATATCGTGTTAATGCGATATACATCACTCGCCTCTTCCATGTAACCCGAGAAAATCAAAGTTCAACAAGTGTAAGCATCCTCGATCACGAAACGCGACAACGTTGAATATAAAATTCTGCAATGCCGAGACGAGAATACACCTGACACGACGATCGTTGGTTCCTCATAAATTCGTTTCCAGGATCGAGATTAGATATACGCGCCTGTAGTTTGAGGTCCGTCGATCAAATTCACTTCGAGAATGCCCCAAGGTAACCCAACCAGAGAGATATGAGAAAACGATTGTACGTCGCGAAGCAAAGAAACGTATCATCTCTAGGGCCGATACGTATATTGAAAACCTATAAACTGCACGTTTTTATGACAAATGTCGATGGTCCTCGTAAAAAACCCTTGGCTTTGAAATATTTTTCAATCTCGTCTTTATCATTCTCGAAGTAGGAATGCGAGCAATCGATACGAAGGAAAGAAGGATGTAAAAGCCGGCAGATCAATTCCATGATTGTCGTAACTGTGCCTGATTGTCTGATACAACGTGCGCGCAATTTGTAATGGCCTTCGAATTCCTGTTACAAATTTGTATAGCGTTTATACGCGTCGATTAAAAGTTATCCAGCGTATCGAATTCCCATAATTACTTCAACTTCTCTACAGCAAACATTTTGCATTCAACCATTTTCAGGATAAATTTTTCTAACCGGATACGCGATCGAAATAATGCCGTGGCAGAAAAAAAATATGTGCAAAGGGAATAAAACGTGTATAAAATTTGGGGCGGAGAGTGCAGCGAAGAGAAGGTCCGTGGTGAAGAAAGGTCGCGTCGCGAGCGGAAGCGTGAGTGGCGGATGTCTGTGCGCGGCGGATAGCGGGGGTTGAGCGCGCGTAAAGCCTTATTCGTGGACCGAGGGGTAAACCGGGCGGGGGCGACAAGGGAGCGAAGTAGGATCGGAGAAGAGAGGGTGGAAGAGAGGATTGTTGCGGCGCCGGCAAAGCTACCGGGCGGCAACCCTCGCGAGCATCGAGAGAGGACTGTTGTGAGAGCGCGGGCGAGCGTACGAGCTTCGCGTTCGACAGGAAGTGAGCGTGGGAAGCGTCGTCGTGATTTCTAGTATTGTCATCGTACCGAGATTATGTACCCAGCATAGAGTCGATCTAGTGCTGGAAAAGCTTTCGTTAAACAAAAAACTCGGCGCGTTAATCAGAATTTGTGTACCGAATGGAAACGATTGTTTTTTTTCCCTGGAATTCGATCAAAAAACTTAAACGAAAGTAAGCGACGAGAGAGGCGGGAACGTCTATATATCGATACGAAACATGATATAACTCGGTGGCGTAGAGTCGGTTGGGTAAAACCCGATAGACGCGAAGTGCAAAGTTTACACATCGGTACGATCGTGAGCCCGAGTTTGATTGAGAATTGATAGCGCGGAATAAAACGATCGACGATAATGCAGCGTACCGCGAGGTATGGATTACGTAACTCGAGTTCGAGTGCGAGTGACGTACGACGAAAATGTTTAAAGGAAACGTGTCGCGAGTATCGTGACTCGGAGATGATTCGAGTATAGTGAAGTGACGTTGAATCGTACGAGACAAAAATCATCGACTCGAACATCGAATTCGTGAATTATTATTATTTCTTTCGAAATAAAAGCTTATTCCTTTATCACGAAGTTTTATTTATAGAAGATACATATATGTGAGTCCTTTCGCACATTAAACATTTATAATCCGATTACGCACTTCGCATCGAGTTTTTAATTCTACGTGGTTTGGCCGCACGAGACTTTGCGCATGTTACCCGAAGGCATTAGTTTCGCGACTGTAAAAACTTCCTATTAAATCTTAATGGGGAAAAATATATTCCCAGTGACTATTTTAATTAAGGTGGATTACCAACTTTTGTCAGGTATTCGCATTTGCCGATGAAGCAGTAGGATACCTTCGTTTATTTCCTGCACCCACTATCGCCAGTTATCCCCGCTGGCCCATCCTCTCACCCCTTTTGACGATCCGCGAACCGTGGCACTGAATTCAATTATAGGGCGCTTCAAAGCCCGCGCGAGACATCGGCTCATTTTCATATATAAACACGGGGAACGATTAAGCCCGGCGATAAAGTGAAATTAAAAAACAGAAGAAAAAAAAATAGTCGCGAGATTGGAAAAAACGCTCTTCCGATCATTAGCGAAACATAGTGATATCGTCCGTTGGAGAAATTAGATCGATGAGTGTTTCCGCTAGCTTCGTACCGTGACTGTGAGAAAAACGCGAGAGGGATATATATGACTCGGTGGATAAGGATAAAAATAAAATCGCCACCCTTTTCACGATAAAAGTCCTCGGGTACGCTTGATGACGCAATTTATAAGCCACGGACGTGCGAGAAGTTTGGCCGAGTTTGTCGCTACGTCCGGACTGGAGAGCATCTCCAACGATCTTTCTCTTTCGTTCTCCATCTCCCGTTCGTTCCTTTTTTTTCTTTCTCTTTTTACGGAAAAAAAGTATTTTCGACTTGGTCGCGCTTGCCAAAAGTCTCCGTACACCATGTACGTACGTCTCTCGTATCTTCGACTCTTTCGGAACGACGAATACCGAAGGAAGAGTGTACGACTACGACGTTGTCTTGTTCTGTCCACTTTGGGGTAAAGTTTTTTCGATAGTTTGCGCGCTTGTCGTCTCTTCGTAGTTTCTTGACGACGCGCTACAGTCAATTGGACACAGCGGTCTCTCATAACCCCAGCGAGAAATTTATGTCACGAATATATATATATATATATATATATATATATATATATATATATATATATGTAGGTTTGTATATAGGTACATTTGAGATTCCAAAAAAATGAGACGATATTCAGGAGAAATGAGATTTTCTTGTATCGTTGAATTCGTTATTACGGTAGACGAGTTTTTTCAAATTGATGAGTGACCTAATTTTCTGCGAAAGGTCATTTTTTTTCTTTACTTTCATCAATGTGTCATCAATAAAAGGCCCGAATTTTTCCATCGTCAATAGGATGTTGACTAAAATATGAATGTCTATGTACACAAAGCATGGAGGTAATCGACGCATAGCGGTTCGAGTATTTGGAGTTCCAAAGGTGAAAACTTTCTGCATCTTGTTAACGAAGTTTCTCGAGGGAGATCGAGGGAGTTGGGAAGTGAAAGATAGATAGACAGACAAAAAGCGAGAAAGAGAGACAGAGAGAGAGAGAGAGAAAGATAGAGAGAGAGTGGAGTACGAAAATTAAGTCTTCTCTCCGTGAGTTGATTGAGCAAAACATAATGCTTAATTTGAAAGTACCCGAGGATGAAAGTTCGATAAAAGGGCAAGCAAGAATTTCCATCAACAGCGAAAGTTTACATTGTGTACTCGCGAACGTGACTAATTAAAATTGTCGTCGTTGAATAAAAAAAAAAAAAACATTGTCGGTTGCAAAAGGATTATAAATGAAAGAACGTAAAAAGAGACAATGTTGAACGTAACTGTCGCAGGATTTGCCGAAGTCGCGATCTTGAACTCGACGACGACTGGTATGAAAAATGGAAGAAATTTTTGGTGGGAAAAGGGCCGAGTGCAAATACCGTTGTACACGATAATATTTTTATTGGCCGTGATCGGTAATTCCTTGGTTATATTGACACTGGTTCAACATCAGCGAATGCGAACGATCACCAATGTGTTTCTATTGAATCTCGCTGTGTCGGATCTCATGCTTGGGGTTTTGTGCATGCCATTCACTTTACTCGGCACGATATTGCGAGATTTCGTGTTCGGGGAAGTTATGTGCAAGCTCATACCATATTTACAGGGTAAGTACGATTTAAATTATTCCGATAATAATTTCATCGATTATCAATCGCTCATGATTATCAAGTATGTTTTATCACAAAGATTTATCGGACGATGGTTATCTAATGAAACTCGTATCGATAACTAATCGTTACATTTCACAAATTATGGTTTAACGATCAGCGCTACCGCGGATGATGAAACTGTTGTGGTTTTAAAGCGACGGTCCGTTTCGTTATATGGAGGGGTCCAAGTGGAGACTGGATAGTTAACAAAACTATGAGATTTAGTTGGATGATTCAGTCGTTGCAGTTATCGAGCAGAGTTTCATCATTAACTGGCGAATAAATAAACGTACGGATGGTACGCCGCTAACTATACAATGTTACATAGTATGAGTACATACACCAATTATACATATTGTATATATGTATAAGTCATATACTATATATATATATATATATATATACACATACGCATACAGATATATATATATATATATATATATATATATATATATATATATATATATCTATGTGTTTGT
>JAPYZT010001587.1:0-20152 GCA_030522965.1 Tryphoninae sp. A BG-2022a
GAGAGAGAGAGAGAGAGAGAGAGAGAGAGAGAGAGAGAGAGAGAGAGAGAGAGTAGAACCTCTCGTATTCATCGTTGCAATCATTTCGACTTCATTTTTAATGCTATTATGTCATACATTTCTTTTCCGTCATTGTCCCGAGCCGGAGATACAAGTGCACGTAGATTGTTCGTTGGGCGGGAACAATTTTTATACCGGAAATTGGATAAGGGATAATCCCTGTCGATATGATTAAAATTTTAGAATGCTTTCACGAATATTATAAAGACTTTTACTTTATCAAAATAATATTACCTCCTTGCTCGACATAATAATCTCAACGTTTCTTTTTTTTTTATTACTACAGATGTTATGAACTATTTCCGTTATTATCCGTGTCTAATTCTTAATCGTTCTTTTTCCTTCGACGAGAAAAATTTATTTTTCATTGTCTCTCATCAGCTGTCGCAACGAGCACAGGTGCTCGTTCTTTTTATTCTCCCTTAACCCAAGAGATGTGAAATTCGATCCAATAACTTCTTTATGGTCAATGTTTATTATACTATATATATATATATATATTGAGGGATGGTAGTGACATGGGGTGCCGGAAATGTTGAACGAGACCATAAACTCATACTGTAGTTCATAGAAAAATATATTGTTCGCTATATAGATACACTAAGGGGTGGCCAGCACAAGTAATCCCTGGGATGGGGATTTCTGGTTTTCGAACCTCCTGGTTCGAGTCTTGAGAGTACCGGTCTCGGAGCTGCCACCATTCATACCATGGGAGAGCTTCTGGAGAACGCGCACGCGACCACTGAGCGCGACCCCACTCCACCCCCCACGTTTCTCCCCTTCCTCTTCTACCACCGAGTCTCATCGAGAGGCAGCAAACTCCCAAAACCATCTATATATATATATATATATATATATATATATATATGCATCTCTAAAATAATAATCATCCCCCGGGCACACCAAGATATACGATCTCATAACATACCGTGAGCTTCCCTTGTAATGGGGTCGGTGCCTCGGCGCCACTACACACTGAGCGATATAAGAGGCCTCAGAGAGAAAATGGGGATGAGAGAAACTGCCGCGTGTCTGCACGCTGAAATTCAACCTCTCTCTCTCTCTCCCTCTCCCTCTCCCTCGGTTTTTCTCCCTACCTTCCTATCGATATACTTCTTCGATTCGTTTTCAAGAGAGTATTTCTACAACAATCCCCAAAATTCTTCGATATCCATCTTCGCTGTTTGCTTCTTCTCCTTCGAGATTATCCCGACGTGGACCGTACGATTATCATGACAAGCTAAAGCTGTCACTCCGATCAATGACACAAGCGCGCGCATATTGTATTCGAACTATCTTCACGAATTTATGTACGACGCATCGTGGAAGTCACGAGGCTCGATTTGCCATAAACTCCCTCTCGATCCTATAGAACATGATGGTTGCAACAGCATTCAAGCTGTTTTAGTTAGTTTCGTGAAGTACCAAAGTACAAACACGATCGGCCACGAACCTCTCGTATTCCTGTTCCACAATCCCTTCCTCTTCGCGTTCCTTCCTTCACGGCTTATATACGTCTCGTATAAGATCGGAATCTACGCATCGCCAGGAATTTGGCCGAGGTTTCCACATATCCGAGCGGTTTTCCCAGCTTTGGCTACACAGTCGTATATACTAACCTAAAACCCTCTGCTTCCTTCCCTTCCATCTACATCCCACTCTCTTCCTCGTTCAATCCATCCACGAGTTACCAATTCTGTTAGCCCATCGTTGTCCCTCGTACCAATCGTTCTCTATACCGGTAACCGATATGCGATTCCGCCTATCTCGTCTCGTGCCATTCATTTTCTCTCCTTCGAGCAAACCCTGCCATCGCAACGCCACTCGTACAGCCTCCGATTATCGAGCCCGAATCCTCCATGGAATATCATCGAGGTCGAATGCGTCCGACGATGGTCATCAACGTGCGAAATAATTTGCCAATAAAATAATTGGCGATTAATTACATCGAAATATATAGAGTTTTGATCATTATGAGATAATAATTATTTTTGATTAATAACTAATTCTCTCATCGATGGATGGTAAATCTGACGATAACGTTAAAGAGATCCAATAAAGGTCTGGATCATGTGCTAGAGATTATCATACGCGTGTAATTCGCGCGAGCGCGACGTAAATCACCAAACGTGGATAATCGGAAGAGCCTCGTTTACCTCACTTTACCAAAGCCCGTTCGTACCCGCGTGTGTGTGTGTGTGTACGTAAGCACATAGTGTCAGCTTCGAAACGAAATAGGGGAGATTTTCTACCGGTTTGGCTCGTTTTAGCGAAACAAACGGTGAGGGAAAACGAGTGACACGATTTTATGAGGATGTAGAAATCAGGTAGGGATTGCTCACTTGGGATTTTCGGTTTAACGCAGGGACATTTTTCGACTACCATATTTTTCTACGCCGATCTATTTGTAATACATTATTTCCTGATTTTTTAAATTATTTTTTCAATTTTTATCAGAATATTGTTCATTAATTTACACTCAATTTGTTTCCATGATTTTATTGATTCTTTTTTTCTCAATTTACCCGAATTACTTAATATTAATAGTATTTATGTTATTTTCATCGCGACTTTGTAGTTCTTATTTTTCAATTTTTTTCGATCGATATACGTCGTTCCATTTGTATTTTGCTACCCCTTCAAAGAGTTATTATGTATCTATATTCCCGGTATTCAGCACAATCGAGAAATCTGATTCTTCGATTCTGTACGATTCTCCTTACTATCTATATTTATGTACGATGCGATTTTTTTTCCCCACTTTTTTCACAATTATTTCATTTTTCATTTTTCCACAATTCGCTTCGCAGTCCTCCCATTGCGGCTCTCAGGATCGAGATAATAAACCGCTAAACCGTGTACAACTGTATATCACCAATGGAGGATATAGGATTTCTTTATCTCCGTCTCACTTTTTCTTTCTATCCGAGTTCTCGTATTTCCTTTTCAATCGATCCCTACCATCCCCCTCGTTCTACTTTTTAGCTTCTTCCTCGTGGCGCGCTCCACTTCTCGACCGAAACGTGGGGGCCCCCCTGAGACGAGATCGGGGCAGAAGGGATAGAAAAGGTGGAAAGAGTAAAAAGTGCTCTGACCGATATCGATTCGTACATAGGGAAAAGAGAAGGGAAAATAAAAGGGAGAAAAAAGGAAAATAAGAGGAGCAAAAAAAATCGCACGTTACGCGAATACCAGGCGTTTCCTCGCGCTCCGGCGAAGCTATTCGCGGCAATTGAAATGGATGGGGCCGGGCGCGCAAAGGGGATGGCCCGGAGGTTCGTAATAGCGGAATAGCGATGTTCCGCTGAGCATAGAGCGTTGTACATAAACTTCCGTGTGCCGATCCCCCCAAACCCCTACTTGCCCTTCCGTAGTCTCGTATAACACGGAGATACAACGTACCCTGCGCTGCATATACGGATTATAATCACTGGTATCAATATTTAAATACTTTGGTGTAAATTCTTTCATTAGCCAAAGTCCGGTGAACTGTGATTTTTTTTTCTCCTTTGAGAGATTTCATATGCAAATTGCACTTAATTTTTGTGTGCTCCTTTACCAATTGATTGTTGATAATTGACACGTAATATCGCCAATTATTAATTAATGTGTAGATTAAATTTCGCAAGTTTTAAAATATTTAAAGTTAGTCGAAAACGATAAGTTGTCATATTTATTGTTACAATAATCGATCATATTTCATCGATAAATGATAAAAATATGAATTATCAAAAATTAGTGACATTAATTACTAATTCAAAAAATTAATTAATTATTATTATAATTTTTCAATTATAACATTATTATAAATGAAAAAATTAATTATCACGAATACGATAATAAAATGTAAAATATCGATAATCAATTTCAAAATTGTCAGGGATAAAAAATGAAATATTAAGAAAACATACCCGCGAATAAATAATAAAAAAAAGAGTTACGAAAATCTTCCAAGTAAAGCCTAATACGTAACAAACATTTTCGAAAGTAATTCGTCTCCAACATTTTGTTGCATCCATTTTCAGAACGCAAAGTCTCGAAAATTGTGTCTCGCGTGAGCTCGGTGATAATAACTGTAGCAATGCTTCGAGATCCTTTTCCCGTGACTTTACGATCTCCGTCGAGGCCTCGGGCATTCCGAGTCGTCGAGGTAATTCCTCGCAACTCCGCCATGAGACGTCACACATGCGACTTTGAAATTTATACAGAATTCTAGTCTGACAGTATTTTCCTTTTCTCTCTCCCTATGTAATAAACTAGTTTCATAAAACTGTGATACCGCACATCGTGTGGACGAAATGACAAAATGAAACGCGACGGGTTTTCATCTGCCGAGTGTACAATGTCTCTCGTACGTGTGTGAGCCCTTTGCCCGTCGTCTATTGCGCCCTTCTTGCCCTAGTGGCGAATATATGTATGGCCGACTAGAGAAAGAGAAAGATAGAGAACGAGCAAAGCGTAATTAAAATGAAATTCTCGAGTGTACAAGTTTGCTTGGGAAATGCATCCACGTCAGTTCAGAATCAAGGTAGCTTTTCCGCCTGGTGTCTGCTTACTTTCACTGCCTGAGGTCTCTCATCTCTCTCTGTTCTTCCTCTTGTTCCCGCTCACATCTCTTCCCGCTTCGACCGCGGCCATGTTTACCCGGGGCCAACTTTCCAGATATTACATTACGAATCATGCCCAACTCTGCATCAAGCGCCTCGCGGGAAAGTGGGGGAAGGGGGCGATGGGCATGGAAGAAATGTTGAAAAAATGCTTCTGGCTACTTTGGCTGAATTCTGTGTTTTCTTTTTATTTTTTGTTTCCTTTTTTTTACGAAGTTTCGCATAGTGCTGGCTCACGCGTTTCTTCCCTTCTTCGACTTTCCTTTCGTTTCTTTTCCGTCTTACTTTTCTAGGGTTGTTTCCACGGGCTCGAGGTTTTTGTACGTATATACATACAGCGTTTCGTTTTTTTTCCACCCCCTACCCCCCCCCCCTCCCCTTGTATAAGCATCTTCCCATCCGTCTCTCTGTTCTCTCTCAATTTCTTTCTTACCCCACTCACATAGCGATAGGAAACCTTGCGACGAATTCTCAAGATTTTTCATGGCTCTTCGGAAAATCGTCGAACCGTGGTGTAATGCTCGAAGACGGGCGAGGGGCTCGATGTATTCTCCACGGTGTGTGCAGCGTGAAAGTGAGTCGAAAAAAGTTCGACGAGCCGGAAATAAGATATCGACGTATATATCTGTCGGAAGAAACGAAAGGGAGTGGGGAGGGGGTGCACACGCACGAGTTAGCGTTGCCAAAGCACACACGCGCACACCTCCATCAAGGTTCTGGTAAGGGAGTGTGTAAACTCTCGCGCCTCTCTTCCTATTTTTCCTTTCGCAAACCCCTAGCTTTTTCGTTTTTCTTTCTTTCTTTCTTTCTTTCTTTTTTTCCCCCTTCGCTTCTTCACCACGTCTGAATAACTTTGCCAACTTTAACTCCACCCTACCGTTTCACGGGATTTCACGATCTTCGATTGCTTCCCGGTATAAAGATTGAGGGCGTTTATAGATACGCCCCGAGATCGCGAACGTGTGCCGAAGACGTTCACCTCGCTCGTACGTTTCGCGCTTCGAACGCCATTGAAATTCTCGATTCACACGGATGCGTTTATTCGAACACCGGTTGTAAACCGTTTATACCTTTCACTTTACTTCGATAGTTTTTTTGTATTTTTATATATTTTTTGTTTATATTCAAAAGAATGAATTTATTAATGAAAATCGATCAACGAGTTCCGCAATAATTTAAAATTATTTTTCCTATCATAATTTAATCCGATTTCACTATTCTCCTGATAAACTTCTCATTAATTAATTTCACCCCGTGAGAAAAAATCATCCTGAGAATTGTCAATAAAATATGATAAGGTAAATTCTTTTTATTTTTTATTGTTCGTGGAAAATGGGTAAAAACTTTCATCGCGTTTGATTTTAATGACAGATTGAAAAGAGCGAGATGTATCGTTGAGTTTTCGTCGAATAATTGATATCCAACGATGGGGATAAACAAACAACGGTTATCGTAAAAAAAAAAAAAAGCAACGATACACGCGGTGAATTCCGAATCGTGCTCGTGACCCTTCGAAAGAGAACGGGCCTCTTGAGTTTTGGTGGTATCTAGAGGGAAAAGGCAGTACGAGGGGTGGAGTCGAAACCACAGGCTCAGCTGTTTGTTATTTATTGGTCGCCGGAAAAGCTCGCCGAACCAAGATTAGCTCACCCTTCTCTCTCACGCAATAGGGGAAGGATCGCATCGAGGTAGCGTTGGTTGCCACTTGCCAGCCCGTCGAAACTCCCGTTCTTGGGCCCTTCTTCATCGCTCCTACGCCATATAGCATTCCTACACACTCGTCTCTTTCGCGAAACGACGATAATTTCGAGTTTTACCTTACCCCTCGTACTCACGAATCACCTTAGGGGTGAGTTCCCTTTTAGCCCTTCGATCGAACACAGTCACAGCTGCAGCCTCGTTTAGACCCAGCCGCCACCTCGGGAAGAAACATCATGTAACTCTTCACGAGAGGTTTTGACTTGGGTCGGTTAGGAAATTAAAAAAAAATTGAAAGGGTCGAGGGGAGTGAGAAGGAATGACGTTGCGACCGAATTGATTCGATCGGGAAATATATTTCAATATTTCAATTGTCAAGTTCAGATCCGAAGTGACCTTCGTACGAACCCAAAATATTGAAACTGATTCGGACAGTTCGTTGGTGATTAATCGTGACGAGTACGAAAAGATTATTATTTAATCGGAATTATTATTGCTTTACGACGAATATAAAATGTGTTTCTCGTTCCTTAAATCCACTTGTTGTCATTTCCATTCCTAAATCAGCCATCAGCGACAATCAGGAGCTGTTTGTGACTTTTTCGAGAAATTTCGAATTGTCACTCGGCACTTGGTGGATAGCGCGGGAAACTCGGCAACAAATTTCAGAACTCGCCTAACCAATTCTCTTCACCGAGTCTCTGTTTCTCTCTCTCTCTCTCTCTCTCTCTCTCTGTCGACACTCTTTCGGCCTTCCCTCCGTTCCGTGATTCCACGAATCCGGCGGAGGACTCCGGAAGCGGCAAGGACGCGGTGGAGAACGAAGGAAATTTAATCTGGGCCGGTGTAACGCTTAGCGTCTGAGGAAAGGGAGGAGGTCCACCGAGTGAAGCGAGGAGAGTAACGGTGGTACCTACGAGAGAGGGATGGGGAATTGGGGAATTATGTAGATTAATTAAGGAATTGCATAGCCCCCTTGCCCCGCGTCCCTGTCTTTTCCACGTTTTCTTCTCGTCGTTATCCGACGAAGCGAGACGGAAGAGAGGGTGCGAGGAATTGAAAGATCGTGCCACGACTATACTCCTGGCTTCTCTGACGTGTATGAGCTATACTCGGGGTTAAGTAACAAAGGCGAGGCAGTTTGAAGCTTTAACGCGAAAGTGGCCAACGTGGTGAAATAATTTAGCTACTGCGAAACACGGATAAACTTCCCTGCTCAATGTGTATATATATATATATGCACCATCGTTATCAATGAATTATTCTCATGGCGAATGCATTCAAATAATAATAACAATGATAAAATACTCGATGAATAATTAAACGATTCGTTTACAGCAAGTTATTCAAACTACGTCGATTATAAATTCTCTCTTTCAATGAATCATTTTCCACTCACATACTTGGCTTTTAAGCTTGAAATTTCGATGATCGTTTGCACGTTTGTAAATTTCGAGCCTAATGGTGAATGATCTCCTGAGAATATTTCGTTGACGGAAATTACTTCTGATCGATCTAGTTTCGATCAATTTTCATTGCGGAATAATTGATTCAACACGTGGCAATGAATTTTTTGAAAATTTCTAACGCAACGATTATTTGATTTGAAAATATTTGTTTGTTATGGTAGAATTAATGATATTTATTGTTATAAATAATAATGTGTTTTTTTGGTTTGGGTTTGTTTCAGGCATTCCTGGAAATGTCCGATGAAGGTGCAGCTTCGACAATGGTGACGTACTACTCGTCGTCAGGCGCGCAATTGAGAAATCGCGCTGTCTACGTACAATTCAGTAATCATCGCGAATTGAAGACCGATCAGACCCACAGCAACGCGGTCAGTAGTCCCACAAACTCCAACGCCAACTCGACGAACGTCAGTATCATTATTCTTTTTTATTTCATTTGCTTGTTTTTATATTCTTCAATTAACCGCATTGCGCAAATTTGAACATAAAATTATCGTTGCTTCACCTTTATCGAATAAGACCGTCGTTTTCGTTAGATACAAATGGCGAATATATGTCTCGAGAAAATTCATAAAAAAAAGAGAACGAAATTATGGCAAAATTTTACGCCTTACAAAACGACTCATGAATTCCATTTGAAAATTGTAAAACAGAGCACGATTTTGGAGTTTTTTGTTTGTTTCGTTGAGACGAGGGTGTGAAAGCTTGAAGGGTGGAAAAACTAGGTAGTGATAAAAAAAATGTACGAAATTAAAAGTTGAGACGTCCCGGTATGTTTTCTGATACAAATCGAGTGTATAGAACATTCATCGTAGTTCGATACTTTTCTCTGGTCGTTCCTTTGCACGAGACCGAATAAATTAGTTCCATCCCCTCTCTTTCTCGCTCTCTCTCTTTGCGATATGGTAAAAGTTTTGCCATGGACGGACTCGTAAGTCAAGTTGTATTCCACGAGTTTGGAGCCACGCGCGTCGACCAAAAGTTAAATATATCTAAGGTATATATAACGAATATGGTATTGCCACCGCGAGACTAGCCATTTGAAGTGGACGACCCACCCTTATATTGCAAGAAGCTTTCGCCCTTTCCCATATTTGTGTATACCATAACCAGAGAAGTCATTTCGAGGTCTGCCAAGTTTCCCAGAAACGTTCGTAATATTTTTCTTTCCGTCGATTATTTGCGAAAGGCGGTAGCAACTTGGTTCGACCCTTTTTAGCGACGCCCTTCGTTATCAGAAAGGGATCGGCTGATTTGCATCGCTGATTGAGAACGACGTAAATTATCGATTTCCCGAAGGACGAGCGCGAATTACGGGACACTCTTTCTACTCTTCCAAGAACTTTATATATCTTGCCTAAGCACTCGTGATTATACGAGCCTTGATTTATTATATTTGTGGTACTTACCATCAAATTTGCACGAATAATTTTGTCGTCAAACAAACAAAAAATTTCTATTAATTTCATCGTTTCCACGTTGAGTAGGTATTTGTTTTTTTTTTTTAAATAAACAACTAAAAAGCATTTTCTTTCGATTATCGTAATTGAACTCGAATAAATTCGAGAGAGGTTTGAAAAAAAAAGAAAAGTCAAGGTACGCGAAAGTTTTTGAAATTTCACGGAGGAAGCCTGCCAGTTATCTGTGAAGGGCATCGAATGATTTCTCGATGGTGTCGCGACTAACAAACAGGACGTCGTTGAAAAAGCAATCGCCGTGAAAGCCTAGAAGATGCCTCCTTGAAAAAGCTCCATCCACCTCTCTCTTTCTCCCGATCCCCGATGCAAGAAGCAGACTACAGTATCGCGACGAGTTTTCGTACGAAACACCGAGGTGGGGCTTCGTTCTCGAATAAGGTCGTCGGAGGTGGAGAGAGCGACAGTTTCTCCTGGCATGAAAATTTTGCAAGGGCCGAGAAAAAAACACCCCGTCTGCATTCCTTCGAAACTTTTACCTATCTTTTTCTATCGCGACTTGGCCCTCGCTTTTTTTCTTCCGCCTTTTTTTAGTCTCTTCTGGCATTCATCCAAGGTCATACGATTCAAAGCCATCGGGCCTTAAAATTTCTTTGAATTATTCCAGAAGGTACGGAATCAGAAATTTTTCGCTGATGAAGATTATGACAATATTTTTTTTCGATATCTCAAGAATTCTAGGAGAAAAGCGCGAAAATATCGAAATAATTATTTCCGCGCATAAACTCAATGGAATCTGAAAATACTAAAATGAAACAGTGATTTTCTTCTTGTACGGGAATGTTTCGATCGTCATAGGCTCTTAGAGCTTGAGAAAGGATTGAAATTCATAAAATTACCTATGGCCAATTTCGATTGAAATCGTGAAACCTCAAAAAATTGACTTTTCACGAGGCTGTACTTCCGTTCTCGCTCATCCTACAGGAAATTTTTAGAGTAACTTTTTCAAGAGTTTGCCGAGCAGACACTAACCAGTCAAGTATCATCCGGATAGCTCCATTTTTGTGGCCGTGGCAACACTTTAACATCACAATTCTCACAATTTTCGAAAAAACCTAGGATGAGGCCAAAATTATTATTTCATTCAAAAAGGCTCCAATTGGAGGTTAAGGAATCGAAACTGTTCAGCACAACACGAATGTCGCTATTATAATCTCAATATCTCGCGATTAACGTAATATTATATTTCTCGACCTTTTTGCGCTCTTAATGTCACCCCAAAAATTGTCAAACTTACTTGCAACGTCAGTGTAACCTCATTTTACAATACCAGAATGAAATCAACGACAAAATTGTAAATACGATCAAGATGAACGAGAAACGCGGACGAAATGCATTTCGTCTTTAACCCTCGCGTACCTTCGTACCGTGAAAAAAAAACTTGGCAGTAGCATCGAAACGACCAGTTTATAGCACACAGGCTTTCTAAATGAGGGGATTCTGTACCTCGAGGCGTGGTCATTACGAATCGCGATGGAAAATGAACGAAGACCGATAAAAGTGCGAGGGTGCGCTTGGTGCATTAATACAACCCCTTTTCTCTCTCACTGTCTTGTTCCAGCTCTATTCTTGGCCATATAGGAGCAATAAGTCGCTAAGTAAAAGACGAGTTCAGACCCTCGTTTAATAAAGACGGTCGGCGTAACACTTAAGCCATCCCCCCGCCTTCAATTCTCTCTTTCTCTTTCTTCTTCTCTCTCTCTCTCTCTTTCTTTCCTCCCACCCCTTTCGCTTTCTCACTCTCTCTACCGCCTTCCTTCAGATCCCGCTGGAGTTTTTAGTCCGTGAAGTCGCAAATTAGACGTGTTCCGTTTTGCCTCTCGTCTTTTTTTCTCATTTTCTTCAATGTTCTTTTTTCCGTTCAGTTTCTTTTATCCGCGACCAGTCGCGGGACGAGAATGAGGAAGGACGCTGCTGCCGTGGAACAGTATCTAACCAGCGTTCGCCCCGTTAACCGAGACATTCTTGAGTAATTAATTTAGCACCGCAGTGTGCAAACGTTTACAGACTCTCAGCTTTTTCCTATATATATATATATATATAGGAATGGGAATATATAGGAACACACACACACACACACACACACACACACACACATATATATATACGTACGTGTATGTATATATGTGTATAAATATATAAATATAAATATATAGCTTCGTGCAAAACTGTTCGAAGGACTCCCTCCACGAAGGGTGCAAGGTGCATAGTCCTTTCGTGGGGGTTAACACTCTCCCAGTTTGGTTGCACGAACCACCACCCGTTTAACCCTTTATACCAAGAAGCGGTTTCGCACGTTTGTGTTTTCCTCGCACTTTTTTCCTCCCCGCGTTTTCATACGTTGTCGTCCCTATAGCACGAAGGGACTACCATTTTCTAACTATGGGACGTTTAGTCTTGTTCTCTCGTCGACTCACTCTCTCTCCCTCCTCCAAGTCTCATAAAACTTGGCCGTAATTTTGTAACTGGCGCAAATGCCGTATACGCGTGTCGGTGAGTTTGCCTCCCTTATACATACACGTGTGCGAGGAAGCTGTCCCCCGTTCCAACATGCAGCCTCCCCCTCTCTCCCAGTTCCTCTCTCCCGCCAATGGGACATGGTGGGAAATTTTTAACGAGCCTCGGAACAACGTACCAGAGGACAATTTTTCACACGCCGGCTCTTTCTGGTCTCTCGCCATTTTGTTATCTTTTTATTTTTTTAGAACCTTTTTTATTTTTGCCTTTCGAGTACCCTCGTCTCTGTTACACCGAGAGGGTTGCGCTGACGGCTAACACTTGTCCTACTTCCACGAGATACTCTGGCGTTTCGAATTTTGTTCCGCCATCGTGTATCGCTCCAAGGGGATTTTTTATTTGAAGAATTTAGTATCGCTTGTTATTGACAGGGCATGACGAGTTTATCGATTTCAACACTCGTTGTCCATCGAATTTTTTACAATTTCGTTTTACTCACGTGGCTTGCGATGGAAGGAGAAAACAAACGGCGAAAAAAAATTATACGTCGCGTAAATTACACGAAAATAATGACCGGTCGTGTTCATAATTACACCCGCTGTATGAACGAGAAGGTACCTTGTCACGCAGTAAAGAAATTTTCATGCTACTCGTTTTGCGAAAGAACAATTTTACTTCGCTCGTTTCGTCATGGGAACTTTTTATAACGGGGATCATTAAGGACATTTCCTTTGCGGTCGTTCTCGTAATCGTCGATGAGTCGTTAAGTACTATAGTCGCGAAACGGATTAATAAATAAGTCACGATCGCTAGGAAAATTATACATTTAGCAGTTTTACTAGTTTTATTATCGATAAGATTCGATAAAGTCCGTATCGCACGTTTCTTCTCTTCTTCAATCTTACATTGATTTAAGAAAAAGTTTGTATCGATGAAAGAATGATTTACGACCCCTACGAAAATGCGAGAACAAAGCGAAGGATCGGAAAAAGAAAAGCTCCCGGTCGAAGTGCAATCGTACAAAGTAAACGCTTCACGGTACATTTTTCTTCCACCGCTGCGTTACGAACACTCCCATTGTCTATCTGACCGTGAATTGATGTCCTCCATTTACGGTAGTGAATTCCCTCTCTCTCAAAAAAATGAAGAAAACACGAGCTTCGCCGTACGTGAAACGCGTTGCGGAGACACCGGTCGACTTTTCAATGTCGGCTAACCACCCCTTGTGTCTCCTTGCGAATAGCGAGATAATATTATCATTTTTTTTCTACATCGTATTTGTTCATTTTGTTTTCTAGTTGGGAGAGTATAAGAGTTTGCCCATTAGGTAATTTGTATGAGTACGAGAACGTTATACAGAGAGAGGGAGCGACAGGTAAAGGTTTTTTTCCAACGCCGAAAGTTGCATCGTCCTTTACGAGACAATGTGCAGGGTCGTACCGGATGCGCGCACGGACGCGCAAAAGTCATAAAAAAAACGTCGACCTCTCCTCGTATATCTCATAACGAGACGACGACATAAAGCTCCGGTTTATGTTGCCTGATGCCTGATGGCGCTCTGGTGCATCAACGTGCGACGCGGTCTTGTTTCTATTTTTTTTTCGCCCTAGCCTCTCATGACCTCCGTTTCGTTACCATCTCGCTCTCTTTTTCTCTCCGGAGAATATGACCATCGACGTACACGTCACTGCAATTTTCCCATCAGCGAATCCGCCATCGGAATTGACCCTCGCATAAAAAAATGAAACATTTTCGACCGATAGTAAACTTTTTTTCGCATCCCGAAATAAAAAAGCCTTGAATTCGTAACGCGCAGACATTTTTTCCGGATCAATGCGAACTTATCCTGATCCTGACGTAAAAAGCAACTGTATATACTTTCTTCCTTCAGGGAACGCTCTTTCCAGCCGGAGTTTTGCGAATGGTTTCATCGATGATGACATATCGTTCGAAACGCATCTTACCGTCGCCATAAGCGAGTGTCGTCAGCTGGAAGTTAGGTACGAAGCGAGAGTCGAAGTTAACCGTACGTCCGGTGACACCTCAAAGTGATATCGTCCCCTGGACATCATCGCGGGAATTACTTCCTAGCAGCGAATTTCGATCGTCTCTTGGTCCTCGCCGTTCGATAGTTTCAAAAGGTAGAAGTCTGGCGGCTAGTTTTCTCCCTGTCCAGCTAACTGCAGCTATAGCTCACTGCTTTCTGCAACAATGAAGAATTTCACGGTTCGCCAGGATCGCCATGACGTCCTTACGCGAAACCTCTTATATGGGATATGGTGGTGTCCTGCAAGCTCAAGAGCAAGAGACCGAATCCCGCCTCGCAGATCCTCTTGCGTTTGAGGTTTGGGGGTTGCTGAGTTCGCGGGAGGAGACCTCGTCATTCCTCTCCGGGTCTTAACTGCTTGCATATTTCACACCCCCGATGTTGCTGGGTGTACAGGGCAACAATGGCACATTGTTATTCGGTCCGTTCGTGAAGCAACGCTGGTCTCTTCCAAGCAAGCACCCTTTCCCAATCCCTTTTCTTCTCTTGCCCTTCTCGTAGTTGGATGCTTCGGTGGTTGGTGCCCTGGAAAGGGTGCCCAACGACCGTTGAACGTTGAAGAGAGAAGAAGAGGCTTGGGGAAGGCAGTTGCTTGCCGTCCAAGAAAGAGATCCTCGTGGTCGAGGTAGGAGAGCCTTTAGACTGACGAGAGCAAGAGCAACGAAAAGAGGGCGAATACAAGAGAGGTAGAAGAAGGAGACGGAAAACACGGAATGAAAACCATGGAAGATACTCTTGCATCCATGAAGGAGCTAGCTAGGTGAAAGCGTGATGGAAGAGGATGGCGAAAAGCGGTATATAGTCCATGCGCCGCCCCTGTTACCTCCCTCTCCCATCCTCGCGTTACACGGCCAAGATGGCGTAATATTTTTAATGGAGGGTGTCCCGGGTGATCTACGACGCCGCATTGTTTCTCCGAGACGCCTCATATATTATTTTCTCACCCTTCGTTTCTCTCGTACTCTCGGTTCGTCTTCACCGAGAGAGTTCTGCCCGGTTCTTCGGGCAAGGAAGGAAAGGAGTTCAGCTTTTTTAACCTTCCTCCAGCCCCATCCTTGCCCCTTCACTCGCCATTTTCTCCTCTAATTTGGATTTCGTATTTCACCCGGCCGACAACATTTTACTCCGTAGAATCTCTGCCGGATTTTGATTCCGGCGTTCTTTAGTTATCTACGATCTTTAACTTAGCTGCAAACCGGATGTTTTTGAATCGATTTTAGACGATCGAGGTGACTGACATATCGAATGTAGGTAATAGAAAAAACTCAAAGCGAAGTTACCATTGTTACTCATTCTTTGATTTTTCGAAAATTTCCATACGAATTCATCAAAATTATGAATCATCTCTTGAATTCCAGAACATTCAAGATTTTTGAAAATTTATTTGTTCATCACCGAAATATACGAAACGTTGTCTTCTCACTAGCGGTGTTATCAAGATAAAATATTATACGTAAATTCATATCACTCACTAATGTTATCTCGGTTGTTTGATCTCTCAGCGCTGTACATCGAATGCATCGTGTTACCTTCAATTTTTCCTTGTGCTTGTGCGACTGACAAGAACTATTTTTTTCGCGAGGCGGTGGTCTTTTTTGTTTTAAATTCTCCGTATACTACATAAACAAATATAAATATATATTTTGTATCAATGTATATATGTATATACGAACATATACATTTATATGTAGTGTCGGAGGGGTGGAGGGTTTTAAAAAGCCGTGGCTATAATGGGAACAAATGGAGCGAAGCCGAGGCAGAAAAGACTGATTATTCCGACTCTACGTCACGTCGTGTATATACGTAGAGCGTTTCTACAGAGTCGCTTCTGTATTTCGCTTTGCGTTCGTTTCGCGAGAGCCGTTTCATCATTCTGACGGGCGTAGGAATCCCTCTAGTGATATTACCAACTGAGGGATGAGAGAGAGAGAGAGAGAGAGAGAGAGAGAGAGAAGGAAGGAGTAAGGGAGGAAGAGTTTTGCTCGTTCTGTCTCACGCGTAGCCCGGTTCTCAAATTGAAATCGACCTCGATGCACCGCCGACTAATCCAAAAGCATCAAGATTATCCACCCCTCTCGAATGAAATAAAAAAAAATAAAGAATGATAAGCGAGAATACTAAGAAAAGAAAATTATGTTTGACGAATTTATGTTCACTCTCATGAGCAAAATATTCGTTCGCGAGATCGTGCTCGTAGCTTTTTTCTTTCTTTATGGTGTCATAAATTAATGAAATCACGGCGGCTTTGTTTTTATTGAAATGTTATACGAAGACGTCTGGTTCTTCTAATTGACGAATGTGATTGCCAATGTAGGATTTATCGGAGAAGAATCGGATTACGAAGTGCGGGTAGAAGAGTTTTCTTCTTCCTCCCGTCCGTCACACGATTATACCGCGAGAGTATTTTACCTCCGCAAATTGCTGCAGACCTCTACGTCGTTTCAATTATTGAAGAGTCTCGGTCTTTCGTGCTCGCGGAACGTAAGGTGTAAAACGTTTTCGAGGGATATTCATGTCCCTCGACATTCTGTAATGTAACCCGATTATTAGGTATATCAGTCACGGAGTTGCGAAGAAACCGTGAGAAAGAGAAAGACAGAGGGAGGAGAGGGAGAGACAATTTGAGAGAACGAAAGCACACAGTAGTCGTATCGCGTATTCCCATTCGAGATATTCCATATATTTCTCAAGCTCTCTTTTTCACTACTCCCCTCTTTCTTCTTCCTGCCGAGGGTTTCTCGTCTCTCGACCCTCGTTTTCAACGGGAAACGAGAGATAGCGATTCGAGAAGCTCATCAGGAGGGGTCTTCCGCTATTTTCTCAAGCTCTCGCTCTTCGGAACGCGCACCCTTTTCCCTCGGTTTGAACCTATACATCCATATATATATATATATATATATATATATATATATATATATTCAATATATATATATATTCAAAATCGCAAGTTTCATTGGAAAAAAATAACTGTGGAATCGTTACGAGCGTTTTGCCATGGACATTAATCTCCAAAAAGTTTCTATAAATTTGAGAATAACGATTGGGGCAAACGAAATGTGACTTTTTGATTATTGAGGGTTGATTGAAACTCGACTACTGCGTACGTAACGTTATAAACAATCAATAATTGTAAATTAATGTGGGAACTAAAATTGCTTTCATTCATCGAAAATAGGAAAAAGAAATTACTACAAATATATTTGCTTTATTGTCAATTAAAATAATTTAATTAAAAACTATTCTGTTATAAATTTTGTGTAAACGTTAAAGTACTCGCTTTTCTAAAATCTAAAATGAACATTAGACATTTCCTTTGTCCGTGAAAGCGATCGGTCTATGAAAAATGATAGAGAAAAATAAACTTTTCCCATTAAACTCTCGAGTGTGAAAAAAAACAAAAGAAAAAAATATTCCATCAATGTTTTTTTGTTTGACGTGACCAAGATCGAGGACGCTTCTGTTACGCGATACGGCTTAAGAGTATCGAATAGTAACGAGACAAAGAATGAACGGGAAAGAGAATATGCATCATGGCGGTTGGTACTTTCAGTTACTTCCCCTATGATACGTCACATACCGCACAAACGCACACAAGCGCGCATACAACGGGCAAGATCGAACCCATATAACCGGAAATCACGAGCGGATAACGATAGAGAACCCGGGATACGTCGCTTGGGGTAGCGCGTCGACCGACGAACACACTCGTTAGCGGAATTTATGCGGTTCCCCGATCAGCAAGAGAGAAAGAGAAACGCCGAAACACAGAAGAGCGCGCGCTCGTTGCAACGTTCCGTACATTTTCCCACGAACCCTTACCGTACCGCTCATGCATATATATAGATAAATATACGTATATTCTCGACAGAATGTTCTACCGGTCTGCGAATTTCACAAAAGCGACTCCGATTACCCCACCCGGGTAATTCGACATTCAAATTTGCCGCGCTACTCGCTTGCGCGGGTGGAAGCTACGGTTTTAGGATTTCTACCTTTAACACAAATCTGATAAGTATCTGGAATGACTATATGTTTTCTATTATTATTTTCTTTCTGAAAAACCGACTTTGATTACTTCACGTAGGAATTCGACATTCAAATTTGCCGCGCTACTCGCTTGCGCGCGTCGAAGCTGCGGTTTTAGGATTTCTATATTTAAAACAAATCTGATAAATCTCTAGAATAAATATATGTTTTCTCTTTTTGTTTTCTTTCTGAAAAACCGACTTTGATTACCTCACGTAGGAATTCGACATTCAAATTTGCCGCGCTACTTGCTTGCGCGCATGGAGCTACGGTTTTAGAATTTATATATTTAAAACAAACCTGACAAATCTCTGGAATAAATATATGTTTTCTCTTTTTATTTTCTTTCTGAAAAACCGACTTCGATTACCTCACGCGGGAATTCGACATTCAAATTTACCGCGCCAGTCGGTTGCGCGCGTCGAAGCTACGATTTTAGGATTTCCACCTTTAACACAAATCTGATAAATCTCTGGAATAAGCATATGTTTTCTCCTTTTATTTTCTTTCTGAAAGCACGCTTTTGGTTGAAAGTAACACATACCACTCGGAAATTTCAATTTTCTCCGGTTTTTACTCCGTATCCATTATTATTACGAGCACTCGGGATATTCTCTCTCCATTTTCATGGGGTTGCGAATCGTCCCTTTTCTTCCGACGCGTTCCATCACTCGCGAAAAGAAGAGGGCGTGCCAAAGCTTTCATGGTGGTGTGCATAAATCAGGTGTTCACTGACTGCCGCCTAGATCTAGCTTAACTCAGCAATTCTTTTTTGTTGTTGTTGTTCTTCCCTGTATTTATTTTCTTCTTCTTTTCGAAATTCTCTTCTTCGAAATTCTTCGGCAACGATCGTATACGATACGCTCGGGAAGAAGCGAGAGGCTTCTTCCTCAGGTCCTTTCACGATGTTTCCTCGCCCGACTGTTTTCTATTTTTTCTTCTCCTTTTTTTGCCACCCCTCGAAGAATTCGAAGCTGCCGAAGCGTGTGCCCAAGAGATACCAATCTGATCCACCTTTTCCATTTTCCCTCGTTTCTTGTCGCTCTTTCCTCTCGCTATCTCTTCCCCCAACCCCCTTAAATAAACTCTTCGCTTCTCACCAGCCCCCCCCCCCTCGCTCCCTTGACAGTCCCATCACACGTTCTCCCTCTATCAATTCTCCTCAATTGTTCAACGGATCTCTCACACTTGAATAATACATCCACTTAACCCCTCCTCCCTCAACCCCCCCCCCTTTCCTGCCACTGTCTTTATCTCCCACGAAATTATTCGGCGTGTTCGGGGACTGAATTAAAATATTAGCTTTTCATTGATCCGACGTCCACTTCGCGGATATTCATTTATTCTTTTCTTTTTTTTTCAAACCCCCTTCAACGCTATCGCTGGGTTATACTGAAACTTGTCGCGATCCGAACCTTCCGAGGAGTTTTTATCGTTCTCGTTCTACCGATTGACGAAGCTCGAATTTATTGCAGTTACCGAAGCATTAAACACACGAGAAATGTTTCATGCGCGTCTACTCTTGTCGTTCTTTTTTCTCCCTTCGGACAAAGTTCCGGGTGGAGGGGACAGTGATAAATTAACGAGCATGCAATTAGCGTCGTAATTTAAATTTCGTGGATACGTAACGCGTCTCGTTATACTTTCGTAAATGTCGAGGGGCTTTTTTCATTGCTATCGTTCGTGTCTCGTAGTCTGACGTGTGCAAGGCTCTTTCGACGCTGAAATAACTAGACGTAGCGGGTTGTACAGGTCGCGTATAGAGGATGATATCCGCGCGTCATCTCATAGCAAACAAAAAGGCTTATATAGAATACGTGCTGAGACCCTAAACTTTCGACGCTACCTACCGATAACTGCTAAACGCGACCTCCGCCTCGCGAGAGCTTATCGTTATGAAGCATAAATTAATTACAAAGTACTAGAGAACGGGACTATGATACTCGCGTTGTACGAGAAATTTCTGATAAAAATGTGTTTTTTAAAAATTTATCTTTGAGAGACAAGATCGTGCCGCCACCCCCCCCCCCTCCCCTTCGATTCCAAACTTTCACCGCGTCTAGGAATATCGAGATATTTGAAAGAACCTAGGACCATTTTTTAGATCTCGGTGAGCTATTTAAAAAGTTTATTGGCAAATTTCACGTTGAGCGAACGAGAACGTAGATACACCCACGGTAAATATCGACATTTCGATTTTTCAAGAAATTTCTGACAAAAATGTATTTTTTTTAAATTTATCTTTGAGAGACAAGAACCCAGGATCATTTTTTAGATCTCGGTGAGCTCTTTAAAAAGTTTATTGGCAAATTT
>JAPYZT010001588.1:0-20147 GCA_030522965.1 Tryphoninae sp. A BG-2022a
GTTGTTGTTTGTCGTTAAAACAACTGGCGCCCAAATACTTTGTGAATAACGTCAATCTATTATTTTGTAACTCCTCATTCTTATCGATTCTTGAGCCCCGGCAGCTCTGACCCAAGCCGCGCCGGGTGAAGGCTTCAACACAGTATTATATAAATTATCTATAAAAAAAAGCCTGTCTCACATTAGAAAACCGAAATATATGCTATTTCTCAATGTTAGTTCGAAAGAAAAACAAACATTTTCGGGGGTTTTCAGGCAAAATCAACAGTGCGAGTAACCAATTTCTTTTATAGAATTTCAATTTAATTACAGATACGAGCTTGATTGGAATAAATTAATAAGAGGTTTAGAAATACTTGGGAGGCGGAGATATTTCGAACGCTAGAGAAAAGGTTATATGAGCGATATATGGCTACGATGATAGGAAACGAGACTGATGAGCGGAACGGGTGAGCGGACTATAAAACCGCGGGCAAGGTAGATGCGTGCACTAACAAAAAACGACGGAAAACAGTGAGGGTAAAAGACAAAGAGTGGGGATTGCGCGTCGAGGGATTGAACACATGTTCATGTCACCGCGCCGTCTCTCTCGAGTTGTCCGGTTCCCGACAATTTATTCTCGCCAGTGAATCACGTCAACATTTGATTTGTCGATGGCTTTTATAGCGGCAAGTTATTGCGGATGTTACGAACGAAATTCGAGAGGCAAAGGATAGAGAGGAGATTGTTGGTAGTGATAGCTTCGAGAGGAATCTGATAGTGGCGATATTAGGATGTTATCGAAATGCACACCACGCGATATTGTTTTGTTTTTATTTTATGAAAAAGCAAAGCACTGTTTCTTCTAGCTCGATTCAAATTTCAAAATTGAAACGATAGTTGCGTACAATATTAACTCATTTAGCTCGATTTTCACACAGTAGAAATTGAACTAATAATTCACACATAACTTCGATATTAGCAAGCCATTTATACTGAAGTTTATTTTTGCGAATGGTATCCCAACTGTTGTAGTAAACGTTCCTATATATATGTTCGCGATCGATCATTTTTGTGACGCGATTGAGGAACTGAGTAAGAATGTAGAAAAAATCCTTTTTAATACTAATTTCGCTGAGATTTTCTTGCTTATAACGATTTAGTTTGAGTCCTGCTTCGTTACCCAAGTAAAAATTAATCAGTCTGCTTGACGTTTCACCCACAACAGATAAGGCGTGCCTGATTTAGTTTGCTGAATTGCAGCCTGATCAGATCCGGATCAGGCATTATTAGGGTACTGCCTAATTTTATTAACGTATTATATAAATCAGGGTCAGTTCGCTATGACTGGCTCGAGCGCTATCGTAACCTACCCCTGTATACATAAGACAATTAGCATAAAAGAAACTCACGCAACGGCAGAAATACACAAGATAATTTTTTTAAATGCTCTTAAAGGGACAATATTTTGGTAACAAGTCTGTCCCGATTATGCACAGACACACGCATATACCTGTATTATTTTTCAACAATATAGGGGAACATGATAAACGCATTATCAAGAAAATCTAAATTTTCTTGTGTGTTTAATGAATCCCAAGTCATTATTTAATTACACAGGATTGAGGAAAGGGAATTAATAATTGAGGATAAATATAACAACACGTAATTTTACAAGTCTATATCCAGCCTCGATTCAGTTAAAATCAGACTGGGCTCAAACTAAAATTAAACTGGAATCAAGATGGAATTAAGGCAAGCGTTAATTATCCGATTAATACCGGTTTTTAATCAGAAACGACTGATTAAGACCCACCCTGATCCATTTTCTGGTCGACTAATAAGGAGGAATAACTCATCGATATGAAACAATAATTTCGTCCTTGTAATCGTATTAGCAGAATCGTAGTAAAATGAAAAAACTGTCCGAGGAAAACTATCACCATATCAGCTATAAGGGCCTAAATTATAAAGAGCCATCTATCGAAACACGCAGCTTTCCATTTGCACACCGGATCTATAACGGAAAACAAGGCATATTTTGCATTATCCCTGTTGCATATTTAGATATGTAGTAACCGATAGTACTCTAACCGATAAATGTTTTGGATATCCTTTGGAACATATATCCATAAAAAACATTCATTCATCACTCATGTTATTCAGAATTGAGGCCAAAAGTTAGACAATATTCTATTTCAACTATAGTGCGGTATCTAAAAACCATGAGACAGGCGATCCCCGTTAGATTGGAACGAACGCCCCTGGTTACAAATTTGCATATTGTAGTTAATACCGCTTATTCGACGTCCAACTACCACATTTCGGCAAGCTTTTGTCTCTCGTATTCTCTTTAAAATTTTTTTTTGTCCTGTTCACGTTTCCTCATCGAACGTTCATTCGTCATCTGCACAGTGATAAAGTATTTTCGAATAAAAATCGAGCGGCTGCTGTTGTCGTTACTATCGGGTAACACAGCCCCTTCCCCAATCTCCAAGCGCACCCGCCCCCACCCTGCCCGTCCACCTCTCACATTTTCCAAATTTGCAACTGCAGTTAGGCGCACCAGCAGCCAACAGCAGCAGGATCGTTGCACACGTATACCGGTGCGTACACAGTCATACTCTCGGACGAGATATACATATATCAAGCGAGTGGAACAAATATATCATTCATAATTTGTTCGGAACAGTTGATTTGTAGCCTGCGACGTGCGGCGTCGACCTGTCCTAGCCTACGAGTCTCTCTCCCTCTTCCTCTTCGTTTCTCGTACCCTCTTTTTCAACACACATACCTCTCACCGAAGCGCGTCATACTGCTCTCTTACTCTCGTCGCGCAGCTTGCCAACTGCACGTTGGAGCTCGCTCTGTCCATCTCTTCCATCCGCATCATGAAGTAGATAGAGGGGAAACGAGGAAACGAGGAAAAGAGAGATAGTGAGTGTCCCACCACGTTATCCCTCTCGCAAAACGTAGATTGAAATTAATACCCAATAATGCTTGTAAATCATTACAGAAATGCACGAGCCGTGTTAAAACCGGTCGTCCATCCAGCCGATAACGGCGTAACCGTCATACTACTGGCCAGCAGTGCACTTTGTGAATGTATGTATATATGTATATATACACCTATAAAACTAATACATACACACGCACTCATTTACTTTGAAGCCGGTTTCGTTTTCCTTCACGTTTAAAAAAGTGACAGCAAAAATTTATGTCGCGCATCATCCACCTACTCTGTCTCTACCCTCGTATTATGAAACAGTGAATCATCCAAGCTAACGGGTTTAGACGATTCATCGTTTTATTTTTATGTATATATATATACATCTTTTTTGTTTTAGAAAACTTTACCTTCACTCGTTGTCAACTCTTTCTATTAATGACTCTATTCTGGGATACAATCTTTACAGTGCGCTTTATATTTCACAAGCACCGACTGCTGTAATTGCACATATCACTTTCTACCACCGCTTGATTACTCGCAGTTTTATCAAGTATAAAAAATGACGTTGGACTCTCAGTATAACCAGGAAAATATCGTTAACCAGAATTTTCATTTATCGAATATTTAATTTATTTGACGGACTTTGAAGCTAATTGTAATCCTTGGTGCCTATAAATCGGGCCTTATTAAGTAACCATAACCTTTTAATTATATGTAAATAAAGAAAGTAGATGTTTTGTTTTATATAAGCATGTATGTGTTACGTCTTAATCAGTGAACGTAATTATATTAAAAATGGTTAACTAATAACTGCTCTAAGATCATCAAAATGGCAGCCAAACGAACCAAACGATTAGTGTAAGATGTTGAGAAAAAATTAATTGTGACATGTAACTAAGCCTCAACATATTTGGGTGTTACAAAGAAGTCGATGTTCCCGAGTTGTATGGATAGGTTGAATTCCTGTAGAACCGACCATACATACATAGAAATATCGCTTATAATCTTAAATAAATAAACGAAAGCACAAGATGAAAATCTACCTTCCTCCATAGCAAATTGAAGACAAACACGATTTTGCGGTAAAGGACAATTCGATCTTAATATTTTGATTTTATCCAAGATTCACGAACAATAATTTATTCCATTATTTAGGAAAGTTTAAATAATAATCGGCTAATAGGTTGGATGTAATTTTACAGCTTACTTGGAATAGAGGCGTATTATAGTATTATTTGGTTCTTTCTTGATGATCAATATTTATTCTCTTATCTCATTGGCCACTCTAATTGAATCAACTAAATCTCGTTTAAATTTTTGCTACTTAGTAGCAAAAAAGAACTCAGAATTCAGTTCAGGACTCTTCTCAGCGTTAAGTTAAAGTTAGCCATGACAATATAACCAAGTTAGATTGTGACATCATGTACGCACGATTGTAGAATAGCGTGCATTCGAAAGAAAGCAAATACATTTACGGGTATGCAATAATGAATCCAATCGTGCGAATGAACGCGGTCAATGTACGAAATAAAACATGGAACACCAATCCTAACTTGTTCACTTAATTCTTTAATCGATTAATTTCTTTAGATTATATTATAAGTGCGTTTTTATCTACTTTTTCGGTTGGTTTATGCTCAAAAAACCGGGATGCAAGTGAAAATGAAGATAACGGTCACGTATTGCGCAATAGAATTAGACTTCGAAAAAATTAATGAGTACGGCAATAATCTCGAATATCTTATGTATAATATTTATCATCAATTTACAACATTGATGAAAATAAAAAAAAAACATCGATAAATCATACCATTTACCACTCGGTTACAATCCACAATGGTGGATCTCTTACCATCTCTGGAAAATTGGTCAATGAATATAGTTTTACTTTAGTTACGTCACTAATGTCAAGTTTAAACGATGCAAATATCAAGATATTCACATCATAATTTCATGCTCGTAAGTTGAAAAACTCGTGCGATGAACGTGAGAGCGGAGAGATTGCGCGCAAATCGCTAACTTATACCAATGTCATGGAAACTGTTGTCCAAACTTATTCATCAATACGTAATAAAATAGGACTAATAAATAGAGAAGATACAAAATAGTCGGAGGACGGTAGCTTGGCTTTTCCGGGGAAGAGATGATAATGACCGAAAGTGTCATCTATCAGAAACGCAATGCATAGAGAGGCTCACACGAGAACTATGACTCGTTACATCATGAGCGAAAGACGATCGAGGTATCGAGTTTGTTTCGCCTCAAATTCTCTGTACACTTTCTGCCAGAGATTTTCTTACTAAAATTGATTACAACAATAGTAATGAACGAAATGTTAATATCTTTTTAAACAACACTGAATGAATAACAAATTACAGGATCCGCTATTGCAGACCCATACAGGTTTTCATCTTTCGTTAAGAATTTTCAATCCGGGGCTTCCTTTATTTTCTTGTGGTATGTAAATGTCCGTGATTGTGAATGAAGATGTGCATGTGTAGGTGCATACGTATAGGTATGTGTTATGGCCCGCTGAATCACAAAATTAAGGTCGACAAATGTTGATACCAAGCAAAGTGAATATGGAACAATTTTATGCATACTTCAGATTGTACATTAACCGAATTACTTACATAGTTATTATCAACGGTAACAGCACAAGAAAGTGTTTCACTTTCTTATGGGTTTTGCAAACTTTTTGTAAAGTGTTTGGGATGGCTCTAGCTTCTATAATTAATCAACCAAATAGCTATCGTGTCAAATCTTCCTTTTTAGGGTATCTCTCGTAGGTTGTTAATCGTTAAGTAGAAATATTGTATAAGAATAAACTGTTATCAAGGATAGTTGGTATTAAATGTCCAAAGAAATACCGATACTTTTCAGATGCTAGGAGTAGATATGCGGATCAGCTAAAGTATACATTTTGGAAGATCTATATTATCATTAAGTTTAGAATATTCAGCATGTCTATATATATTGGTTCTAGAGCTGAATAAGTTGCTCAAACCTTGTTCACTTTCACTGTCAAACCAAGCGAAATGTCCTCTCGAATCGTTGTGTCGTGTCAAATAATTTCAGAATTGCGTTATTAAAATGGTTCAGCTTATAATATCTCTCAAAATGAGTAGATGATCATTTTTATGAGTATCGTTGTATATCGCAATTTTAAAAGAATCATGGTTAATATATTGAACGTGTACGTAGGATCGAATGTAAATGTTTCGTTTAGCATAACGTCTTTGATACTTTTCGTGTCTATTTTTCCCTTGGCTCGATCAAATTGCAACATTCGGTTCGAAAATGACTTGACTTTTATGGAAGAAACAGAGAGGAAACAGTAGCGGCAGATGCAGAACCAACAACGTTTCGCAGTAGCGATGGTAAGTAGAGACTTGTAAATACGCGCTCGGCTTTGAGCTGCAACAGGTGGCCCATAAAGCGTGCACATCCGTTTATCAACAACGAACGAGTACATGCGGATTGACGGATGGGTGGTGGAGATCGATCGTCGAGTAGGCAGGCGATGCTCCCGGAGAACGGTTCTGTCCTGCGTATTGGCCTTTAAGCCCCGAGGATTTTACGTATTACTATTGCATGCTCTGTTCGCCGAAAGGACAGATGAGCGAAAGAGATTGGTTTTTTCCCCACTGGTCGAAATTTAACTGCCGAAAAAAAAGAAATTAAACCACTTCTCGCTAGTTTATATTTGGGGATAGCAAAGAGTTCGTATTATCATAGTGAGACTTCATACTAGCAATGCACCTCTGTTATTCTAGCAGAGAATTTTAACGGAACAGGGAATTCTAAAACGTTCTACAATCGTCCTTTTTTCATATTTTTATGCTCGTTTGAAAATATTGTATTTTTGTCGAATGCCCTGGTAACAGAGCCTGCGGGGTTCCAGGATTTATATACCTCGTTGATTAATAATATTATCAAACTACGATTATGGAAGGGGAATTTGATTTGAGTCATCTTAAAAAGGTTCGACATATTCGGAAGCTCCTCTCTTGTCCCAGAATGTTTTTTCGCTCCAAATTAAGATTTCTTCAAAACTATTCTGCACTTTTCAACGATTTTGTTAGTTTCGTTCAGAAAGGCTTTATTGATAATTGTATGTAGGGTTTTAGAGGATATTTGAAGTAGAAACATTTTGTGACCAATTGAACGTCAAAAAACATTAATTCGAAAAAATGCCTATTTTCAATGTACCTTTTTTCAGGAATCGTGCATTCGATTTTGACCATTTTTGTTGTGTGTGTGTATTAAAGTGTTATAAACAATGTGTCGAGCCATTTTTTCGATTCTTATTTCAGAATTGTTTGCCATCGTTTTGAAATTTTGTTATAATTTTTTACGACGGTTTTTACCTTCAAATATATTTTTCTCGGGTCTGAATCGTTAAAAAAAATGGCTTAACACATCCATCATTTGGATGTACTTGTGAGGTCAAAAAATATGCCGCTATGATAAGTAGATTTCGAGAAAAGGTACATTGCACGGAAAAAACATAACGGGAGACATGATTTTCTGAAAAAGTTTGAATTTCTAATGACTTCAAACGCTAACTTAAAAACATTATTTAACATACCACCACTGCTCAGATTTTCATGAAATTTAAATTAAAAAATTTAAATGCACTTTTGGACGCTGGAGTACCCCGAACCTTCTTAACAACTTCTATCGAGCTTGGCTTACAGGATGCAATAAAAGGGTGAAGGATTATAGTTCAATATATATATATACGATTTTGCTGCAGTGATCTTTTCAAACCTCTAAAATGAATGTGGCTGTCGGTCAACCGATAGAGACAGCGGCGCCTCGATATAATAAAAAATTTCAATTATTTAGAACATGCTAAAACATGCCCCAATATGGGGACTACCGCTCATAAGTACAATAATCAATCAAGTACCCACATATTCAGTGATTTAGAATGAAAAAGATCAATTGTAACAATCGGGGAATGAGCACGCCTAACCAAAGGAATAGTCATACTTCTTTAATTGCTTGAACTAAAATTGGTCAAGGAAGTGAATATCATTGGATACCACCGGTAGCTAAGGATCTATAAATTGCTGACAATACTACTGCTATGGATTGTAGACAAAAGAAAGCGTAGAAGGTAAGAGTTACATTTCCAAGAGTTAACCTTACAAAATCTGCGGCCGCAGTAGACAACTGCCGCTGAGCCCCAGTGAGGCTCTGCATCATGCAGCGGTCTCCCTTCGCGCTACTGTGCGCTGCTTGCCCCACGACGATAGTAAAAACTTTTACAGTCCTTATAATTATGGGTAATTTACGGTAATTAACGCGGCTGGATGGAGTCACGCCGGCAATTTTCTCAGCAATATTTTTGAGACGATAATATCTCGTTTTCCTGAGTACCCTTGCCCATATCTCTCTATTTTTCTTCCTCCCCCTTTGCTCTTATTCTCTTTCGCTCCTGCTCTCGCTCTCGCTCTCTCTTTCTCTATCCCTTAGGGCCAGCTTTCTTTCGTCTCTGTTTCTGGTTCTCTTAATTCCTCCTGCCCCCTGCCGCTGCAACCCCTTTGGATTGCGAAAGGGGCAAACCATCTCGGGAATATCCGATTCAGAGCAAGCATAGCTTCTTCCGTGCTCATTGATTCTCTTGGGTGTATTCAATCGGTGAATCATTATTGATCTCACAAGATGTTGAATAATTCGAGTAGAACCTCCTATATGTAGGGCTTTCTCTTAGTTGGTCTTTTTCGTTATTGTTCCTTTGTCTCGTATATCACTCTCGTTTCAAGGTACCCCAGCCAGGAGAGTCAACAGCGGGACAACTTTACTATCATAGCTGCCTGATCTATGTAATAAGACTTTAAACTTACGAAGGTTATGAACCGAAAAGGTAATAGGTCGCGGCCAATATGTATTTCGCAAGATTCACAGAACGCAAATGATTACCGGCATTTCTCTGGTTTGATGAGGATATAGGACATACTACGGAGAAAGTATGCATTCGCGGCATACCAAATAGACTGGCGTGTCCGTCGATAATCACGACGAGTCGTTTATAAATCGTTAATCATTATGCGATCCAAGCTCCAAATAAGAGACCCGACAATAAGAAATTTTCTCACTTGAGCGCTTCCCCCACTCCGGCTTGAACTCCAAGCTCGAGAATTTCCTGCAATCGCACGCGGAAAAGAGTTAGAGAGACAAACAGAGGTAGTGAGCGCGGAGCGCGTTTGGTTTCTTATTTGGAGATAGAACTGTATCTCGTGGTCACTTCACGGGCTCATAACAATGCAATGCCCATCGTCAGATTATAGGACATGCAATAGGGGATTTCCTTACTCTTGTAAAAATACATTAAATGAGTAACGATATTTGATTGTTGAAATAGGTTCGGTATGCCCTACTGAGTGTAAATATATAAAATTCTTACAAAAACAAGTCGCGAACAAGTCGCCCTCATTTTTCGAAAACACTGTTCCGGCACATATCTCCGTAACCATGTACTTGAGACCAAAAATAGTAATGGCCTATATTGTAGATAGTGAAATTTCCTATCTTTTTTCTTATATACTTTTTTGTATATCACGTACCGTTTACGAGTTATATGACTATTACTTTGTGTTTTGTAACTTTTTGTTTTTTATTGACTGATATCTCTTCTAATAATTGTTTAAACAATAAACTGCGAGTGACCAAACTTTTAAAGCGACACAGTTTCTACAACGTTTACGTTAAACTTTTTTTCTCAGCCTCATTGGCCATTTGATTTGAAAATTACTATTTCCTAAATCATCTTCAATGAAAATCTTTTAAGTATAAATAATACTCTTTATTTCGAAACGTGGCCACTTTTTGAAAGATAAACAAAGTTAAGAATAAACACATATGATATAATAACCTGTCGACAAACGTATTTTTCTCTCTTACGCTTTGTTTCAAATATTGATAACACATGTACGAAGACTATATCTTCGGACGGAGACAATTGTACTAACAAGCGAATTAGGAGAATAGAAGAGTTGCTTCTCAGAAAAAACGAGAAGAAAAAAAGGAGGACCGCAGTAAGTATCATTTAAGGACAACGTGGTTAATGGGTTGCGTATTTAGACACTAACCTATTTGCGAGGGTTAACTACCCAACTAATGCAAGCTATGTAAAGTTAGCCCCTCGATTTTGACTTTTGCATCTTTTTTTAATTTATAACGATTGTTTGTCGTTTGTTCTTGATTGTCTGATTAATTAAAACGTTTATTTGATCATATTTTTTATCAAACAAGCAAAATAAAAATGAGCGTTAAATTAGCCGCAAATTTTTGAAATTTTGTCTAATTTGATTTTTTCAAACGCCAATCGATTCGGAATCGTTTGTTGGAAACAAATAATATAATTCGAACGTTTGCTTGATCGTTGTTTTTCCAAAAAGCAATAAATTAGCAACAAACAGTAAAGTAGTAACAAATATTAAAGTTATAAATTAAGAAAAGATGCAAGAGTCAAAATCGAGGGGCTAACTTTACATAGTTACTAATGCGATATTCATGGAGATGGTTACCATGACATTATCGATGACCGTCCTGCAGGTTTTACCGTATGCAGGCGTATTATACTCGTCAGACCAAAAACATTGCTCTGTCGCTCAAAAAGGCTCAAACCTTATCGAGCAGATAGATCTTCCATTGGGTAGGATTTTAAATAATCCAAGTGTTATTGAGCTCTATCTCAATACACGAATGATATGTACGCTGTACAGAAACTAACCTAGATATTTCTCAACAGCTTAGCGGTATTGAGAAACTACTATCGGGCTGCTGAGAGACTGCTAGATATTTTTGAACACCTTAACGATATTGAAAGACTTCTATCGGACTTGCAAGACCATGAGTCGAATATCAGAAAGAGCTTAATATTAGTAAACACGTCCGCGCCTTTTAAAGATATGCCGAATGAGACTACGCCCGATAAGGCGGCAATTGCATTGAAAAATTGCAAAAAAGGTTTGAGAACAGCGACGAAGCCTCAGAATAGTAACATTGCAAAAAAAAGTCGCAACTCCCGCCGCGTCCGTCGCAGGACATCTAACGGGAAGTTTCATCAACTCTAGGCGGGAAGAAACCGCAGAATAACAATATCATTGTCGGAAACGATCCTACAAGTGTTACTGCCCTTATATTTCGGTTTTTTATTTCGAAGAGGATGGAGTTACCTTCTGATCGATATATTCCGTCGTGTATTCAAGGATATAAAATATCATTTGGATCACATCCAATCCAAGCTGATCTGACGAACGAGCGTATTCTCAGTTCAAAGGAACATTATTTGAAAATGTCAAAACTAATTTCGAAACTTCTGAATAAGAGCGGTATAAGACCATACAATGTCAGCCAAGGTTAATTTGTATCGTGTACTGTTTTATTCCCAAATCCAGACCGCTCTAATTGCTTTATTCTTAACCTCAAAAGTTGAACGAGTCTTTTTCTGCAAAAGACTTTAAGCTCGAGGACTGCACGGAGGTTATTAATTTAATGAACGATGGATAGAGCCAAACCTCAAGTAGCCGTCACAAATTCAAACGTGTGGATAAACTGTTTATTTTGATTTACGCCTGTAGCCGATCCGATCAGTTTATCGAGATCGTGTGTCGGTTTTTTGTCATAAATCAAAGGGAATTTGCTGCAAACGCTTGCGATGCGTTCACACATTTATACGCATTCGCACGTTTGCAGAGATTTGGAGTTTGCAGCCAATGCCAAGCCTGCGAACACGGCATAAGACGTAAATCGATCACATCGATAATTTATCTTGATGATTTGATTCTGTTCGCATGATGAAAGCCAAATAAATGTTTGTTCCACTCACCCGTTTTTAGAACTTGGTTTCGTTATTAATAAAAAGAAAATATCAATTCTTGTGTTTCGGTTTGATTCTGAAAAAATGATCATTGAACTCACACAAGACAAAAGAGATCGAGTAAAAAGAGAAGTTGAAAACTATCGATCGGTAAAAGTATGGACAATTCGAAGATTTGCTTACTTCGGTGATCAAGTATGGTTCGGGGTATACGAAAGCATTCGAGAAAGCTCGGCATCTAGTGCTAAAAGCTAGCAACAAATCGTATGGTAGACCTATCACTTTGCGAAAAAAATGCAGATGGCTTTTGAGTACTGGGAAAACGTTATTCTCCATACACATACATCCACTAGACCACCTGAATTTTGTTGTGATATTTTCATGGACGTTTCATTGCCAGGATTGGGAGTCGTGTGTAGTCAGATTGCACGAGTTTCGGAATGAAAAAGAATGGGACATCCATGTAAATATATTGGAACTGACCACTATACTTTTCGGCTTCAGGTGTTTTGCGATCTCAGAAATTGTGATATGATCTTGTTGCAGTTAGATAATACCACAGCCATATCGTATATAAATAGAATGGGAGGAGTCCGACTCGTGCGCTTGAGTATTTTGGCCAGGCAACTTTGGGTCTGTTGCGAAGAGCGAGGAATTTGGATCTTCGCGTCATTTATCAGTTATAACGATAATATTGAAGCACATTTTAAGTCTCGGAGATTAAAGTCGGAGATGTAATTCAAATTATCGCAAATGGCGTCTGACAGAATAAGTTCGTATTTTTGGATAACCGGAAGTTAATTTATTTGCTATTAGTGTAAACAGGAAAGATATCTCGCGGCTTCGGGATCCCAACAGCATAGCAGTTAATGCTATTCTGGTAATTTTGAAGAACTATTGATTTTAAGAGATCTATGAAAAGTAAAAAATGAGAGGTTACGGGTATTCTAGAAGTTCCTGAGTGACCTGTGCTACAATAGTACCCCTATTTTGTGCTCATCTTATTGCATAACCCTTATATTTCAAGTCTAGTAAGTATACATTTGTTATCATTTTCGAGTAGAGAACCGCACCTTCTTTGGAAGAAAACTACCCTGGTTACCGGATTGTTATCGAATCTTTCGAAATGAAGAAGATATTCCGGCGGAACCAATGGAGATAATGATTGCCTCCGTTCGAGATTCGTCACTAATATAACAGTTCACTGAAAAAATAGTAAAATTTTTGTATCGACAAAGATATACCAGGTCTTTTCGAGTCTCTGTAGAGGATGTGATATTATTACTTATCAAAGAGTACAAGAACGGAGGTTCATGCGATTCTACGAACTGCTTACAATTGGCTATAGTCTAAATTGTGGGTCCAGAAATAGGCCAGTACTTTAGAACAAGGCGTCTATTCAAAGAGTTATCCGAATTACGACCATCCAAGCCAAAGTACAAACAGGCATGGGACTCAAAGATCGTCTTACATTTGTATAAGTACTCTTGGATCAAACGAGCATGTTTTTGGAAATAATTTCTTTAAAACTTGTCACTTCAATGCAAACTTTTGCGCTAATTAAAGTACAAAACATCGAATGACCTACGCAGGTTTGCCTTTTTGCGATAAGGAGATAATAATTTGTGCCGCAGCTAGATAGAAGTAATACTATTTTTTGTCTGCTATTTATCGTCTTCAAGAAACTTCATAGAGCAGTTTCTTGACAAACTTTATGTCGATGAACGACGAGTATGCTCTCTAATTATAAAAGAGGCATTGACACCCTGATCTTTTTCGGCCCACAACACTCGGCATACGTCGACGTCAACTGCAAAGCGCAAGGGCGTCACTATTCCCAGCATAACTTCGACTGTAGGATGAACACATAACTGACAATCCTTCGAGCCGATTCACAATTTACGTATTATTAGCGATAAGGAAGCATTCAGTCGAGCAATATTGCAGTAAAGGCACATATTGTCTCGTATATAACTTAGCTCGGTTGGTTTAATGTATAAAGAAACATAAAAGATACATCGTGTCGTGAACCACTTTAAACGTCTACAGTTGACTTTAAAGAAGATGTGCGAAATATAATTAAATGATTAGACGAATTTATCTAATTGTAAGTTCTCCCATAATTATATGTAGCACCTGAAAGATCAGTCTCGCCCTTTATAAACATAAATACAACATTTTAAAAAGAAATGACCCATTTCTATCGGCAACGCTTTCGATAAATGGGATCCAGAGGGATGTATTAGTGCATCTATCCGCAGTGAATAGAAAAGGTCTGTTGACAGGCTTTAAAATTTATGGTGATACTTGTGTAGGAAGACTCGCTACATAAAATTATGATAGAACTTCACTTAAGTAAGTTCTTTGAATCATTTAAATACACGTCGCTTTAAGAAACAAAATACTTTGTCATGTTACCAAAGAGCGTGTGAAGGTAAACCATCGTGTCCCTAATATGAAACAATCTGCTCTAACAATTACTTGTTTATATTCCTCGCTTTATTCGTATCGAGTACTCGCACGACAACTTATCGTCACATATTATTTAAATATAAACAGTGTATAGCTGCAAGACTGTTGAGAACAAAACGAGATTCTTCACGAACGCCACCGCTATTGTGCACTATAAATAAATCGGTATTCGCAGATATTTAAAAGTAATTCATTACGTGCAGTTTATTCCAAAAAAAGATTTATAAAACCTGCGCATTTACCTTCGTTTCACTTTTGCACACAAGACGCACAAATGCCGAGTGATTAGTCAACGCGACAGAAATCGTTGATAAAACATGTGCGACCGCTGTACTAATGGCAATCGACATGCTAATCATTGCACTTGGCGGTTTTTTTAAAACTCTTGTCCCGATCTCCATTACATCAAGATGCGCTGCATCAACTAAGTATTCATGGTCTGGAATCGAGGTCCATTTCCCCTTTTCCAATATTATCCAATAATAATAATACGATATAAGTTCATATCACATAGTATGATAAACACAATGATTTAAAACGCAACTATCTATCGTACGTTGCACATACGAGTCAAAGGGTATGTGCGCGTTGCCAAAAATGAAAACAAAACAATGCGTCACGAATAAGTTTTGACAGTTTCTTGCGGCATGTTTGTATACATATTACACGTTGTAAATCGTCATGTGTACCGATCAAACCGTTTATTTCCCATTCAATTACCGATGAGAAAGAGTTATGCAAATATTATAGTCGCATCAAAAAAATATTCCTATCATCTAGACAAATATGTTATAATAGTATAATTATCGTTGAGGTTCTACATATTTTGGCAACAAATATGTTCTGGTAAAATGTCAACAGAAATTGGCGTGATAAGTTTCGTTGTTGACTTCGTCATACCTGCCATCTTCACTGTGTATTATTTGGGGATACATCGGATTGTTATACCCTGGGGATTATTTGGCTATGGTGTTTTGCCATGCCCTAGTTAGAAAAAACACTGGTTTGTGTAATGGCTACAATGAGTGAAAGCAGAAATCATGGGGAGGATAAAGCTTACAGCAGAGTCGTTGCTAAATTGGTCAGAAATATATTCGCTGCTGCAGAACACTTGACAGTGATGAAGCAAATAGATTTGTAATTGTTATTGTGCGTACTGAAGGTAACGTTCATAACCGAAAATAGTGCACTTACAATTAGTACACACTTTGACCTGGTTTATTAATATTCAAATATATTTTAATTCAGCATATGTCATAATTTGCCATGTTCAGTGGCCGAAATTTGATCATTTTTCTCTAAAAAAATGATGAAGCAGATTTTCTAGAAACTTTAAAGTTCGACACATTTGAAAGAAACTGACGCATAAAAAGAAAAGAATCTCTATATTTTGCACGATTCACCAACTTGTTACACCTAAACAAGTCTATGGGTCAACTTAATTTTACAATAATTCTCTCTCAAACGTGGTTTAATAGAATCAGGTGAGAATCTTTTCGGATGTTTGTCTTTAGTTAATCGCGGATTAACTTTGTGATATTTATATTTTTTGGATGTTATTATTTCGGTATGCACTTCTTATATAAATGTAAATAATCATAAATTATGCATATGCCAAGAAAAACGGAAGAAGATAACATAATTTGAATTATTTGTTGGATGGAAATATATCGATCAATAAAAATAGGGTAAAAGATAAAGATCAACGCCAAGAAAGAATTACTTATGCCAAGAAAAACGGAAGAAGATAACATAATTTGAATTATTTGTTGGATGGAAATATATCGATCAATAAAAATAGGGTAAAAGATAAAGATCAACGAACAGAATTTGTATTGACCCGCGTGTGCGCATTCTCGTATACCTACTTCAAAAAAGTAATATTGGTAACGATGAACATTAACAATTTGATGATGTAAAAGGGATAGCATTCATTTCATTGTGATATTTAATTTTCGATTCATTTACACTCATATCTTCTAATAATTTACTACCAAATTAAAGTAACTGATGCGTAAGCTGTATTATTTCAAGCACACTTCAATATAAATACAAGTAGGCTAATTTGCGTAATTCAAGGTTGTTTTTCACCATTTCCATTGAAGCGATTACGACTTTATCAATATTGTATGATCTGATCGATTATTAATTAGTATATTGTTGCTATTCATCGTAAATGGATTTAATAATAAGAATAATGTGATGAGCAAAGCCTAGATTGTCTCTTATCTTTGTGAGCGAATTTGTTTTCCATTGATACAGTAGTTTCGAAAAGTATTGTTGATAGGCGTTTTCTGGCATAGTTCAACTATTTAATTGTACACGTTGACCGATCGCGTCTGACCGGTTAGTGCTAACACGGTGAGAGGAATGTCTCGTATGTATATCGGTATCAAAGGGGACGTCTAGCCGAATTTCTCATTATATTTTGTATTATATTGACTGTGCAAAATATATAGGTCGCATATGCCAAGACTCATTATATTCTTATTCATAGCCAAATTAATTAATTGTTTCTTAGAGGGAAGGTATTGCAGCCGTACCTAGTTTCTTGGCACCGTTGACTTCTTATTTGGCAATGCATCTACTTACGTATTGGACTGTTATACGTTGAATATGAAATAAATTTGAAATATGGATACAAATTGTGATGATGAGTGATTAGGAGATAGTTGGAGAGTGCGACTTTAGTTCCCATCCCACTGGGGCCGCTGCAAACGTGATGTGCTACAAGTCTTTCCACCACTACGTAGGTACCTATCTAACCATTGCTTCTACCGTTCGAGGGCGATTGCGATGGTTGCGTGGCTGTCCCGGGGATTGAGCGAGCTTACGGTTTTTCGTTCTATTCACAGGGGCACGGGGACGGCAGGCCGAAGAGAAGGGATGAAACAGCGATGGGGCTTCCAGAGGGGGTTGCGAATGCTGCTCGGTATACGCCAGAGCGCGTCAATAACCGTCCATCAGATGTAATAGCTCCCCGAGACACATCGGTTGCATTTAAATGGCTGCTTAGCCGACTCTGTCTCGACGAGCCAGCGACGTGGATCTATGGAATTCCATCAAGTTCCACTGCCGCTCTGCTCTCATTCCCTTATCGTCCTAACCTCCGAGAGTGGTCGGTGTGCCCTCGGTTTCACGTCGCTTCAAACACCACCTCTGCGTCTGCTCACCTCCTACCACCCCCAACGACTCGCCTTCTCCGGTCTTCCAGTTTTTCGCCCCGTTCCAACTTGGTTGGTCTTTTCGCATTGTATGTACAGTTTGACCTTTTCCTGCAACATACTCAAAGCTATTACTGTTTTCGTGATGTTCTTTTCTTTCTTTCTATCTTCTTTCCTTTCTTAACTCGCTGATTCTTTCTGAAATTTATACGTTAATGTTGTAATATTAGATAGTTCATTTAGATATACATGTTAACCGAGAACGTGCAATTTGGCCGATAAACAACAAGTTGAATCCAAATGGATGTAATACACGGACAAATACCAAATATTATAATTTTAGTTTCATATCTACGATTGAGAATCGAAAACTCTTTGTTAGACTCCACACTGAAATCTTTTAATTTGTTGAACGATGTATCGCTGACCGAACGTAATCAATAGGGAATTGCATTACCGGATGATGCTGAACGCCGGTATTGATTTTCTGTATTGACGTTTAACACCAGCATTCCGATACAAGTACGGGATTTTTAAAACGTGGGTGACTGCGTGGTGGTTCAATAAATTGCTTATCAAACAAAGAATAGCAGGCAGAATATAAATATACAGACAACAACAAAAAGAAATATTGAGGTCATCCAAATAAAACACAACAGAAATAATTATAATAGTTTTAATCATATCAATCCTAATTTTAAACATTCAATATTGACAACAGGTAACATTTGCGTAAATAATATTGTACTTTTCTCCGTCTTTGTCGTAATGGTGTGAAGTTTCAATCTGTCCATTTTAGCATCGTTAAACAATAAACTAACAATAATTACTTAGTCAGAAAATCAATCAAATTACCGCCATGTTTCGTCTTTGTACCCGGATAACTACAATACCTATTTTCAATTAGTCAGTGTAGGCACTCAAATTCCCAAACTGTACTTAGAATTATCAAAGTTATAAATAAACAACAACAAATTTAAGTCGTGTCAGTCATTTTAAACACTAGTATTTATACACCATAGATTCAGATAGAACTCATAATTGGCTTAACTAACTCTTATTGGATCTGAAAATTGGGTCGATTAGTCTCTAATTGAAATACGTGTTGAGATAAAAAAAAATATGCAAAAGTTATTGGAGTAGATAAAAGTAGGGTTTTGCTCAATACCGGGGTTCCGGTGTTAGAATCGCCAATATCAAAACTATAATATTGCTAAAATCAATCCGCGATCCCGGTATTCATACTCTAGTGATCAACGTCCGCCAAGAAAGAGCAGTTTCGGCGATGATTAATATTCCGGGGCCAAATATGTTACATGTAATGATGCGAGCAATTTACAATATGGTATAATCTTAAATACCATACTTCAATTTTTTTCTCTGTAACCAAGAATTGAAAATTTGCAATGAAGTTTTATCTCGAATATTTTTGGATCGTGTGGTGAGCCGAAAAAGTGCACTCTCGGTGACGGACGACTCGCGTGAACGGGAGATAGGCCTGTATACGTCAAAAATCTACAAATTGCTAACATTCAAATCTAAAATTTGCAACCGAAAATCGAAAATTCTCAATCAAGTTTCTACTCATATATTTTTATTCGTGAACGATGCTACTAAAGCAGTAAAAACTAGACAAACCTAAAATAATATTTTTTGTTCATTAGTTACTTTGTGGAGTGTACCTTTGTAACGTACACAATTTCAAAGCAGAGATCTTAGACAATTCCTATTGTTGTCACCACGCACATAGGACGTTGGACAAATAAAATCTCTAAATATTCAAATATAAGTGTAATAATATTATAGATACCTGAAGATATTATTTTGTCGACGAGCGTGAGCATTTTTATTCATTGTTTATCCATTGTCCATTTTCTGTACTTCACTATTCACACACTGATTATCTAATATATTATTTATATTGCATATAAATTTTATCCTATTTCAGAAATAATTTATTTTTTGTTACTTTTCGGTTTTAATAATCGCTATTATCACAGAATCATGGTAGTTCGCATCGTTTTACTATCGTGCCGACAGGCCGAATGAATCGCATCACTTAGGCTCCCCGCTAGAAAAGGACCCCGTTATCGTTTTTTGTTACCATTCCTCTCTCTGTTGAGCACGCGAAGTGTAGATATCCATATGCGTATGTGCCGATGTATACGTAGAATACATCGTTGCGGTCGGTGTGAACAAGGAGATACTACTAGCGCTCAAAGCTTCGGGAGAGAGTATCGAGATATACGTAAACTACGTACACAACCAAGCTCTACTATCTATGCCAATTGCTATTATCGGACTTCCCCATGCTATTTTCGGCTACATGCTATTTCTGAAATATTGCATATGCAGCAATGTGCAGGGAATCATCGTGTCACATTGTTTCTCCTCTAGGAGCTAGGAGAATTGTCTTCTGATGGTCAAGATTTTCTCAATCAAGTAATTATTATAAATCGTCTATAAATGTGGATCTACTGTGAAAATTCCGACTCGGTTACGAAATTTGTCAATTTTTGTTCGTCTGCAGGATTATCAATCAAGCCGCATACTAAAATTTTTAGCCATCGCGTTCGTTAATTTCGGAACTGCGCTTGGCAAAAATCGCATGGACTGATTTGAAGATAGAGAAGATCGATTATGTTGTGCCCCCCAACTCTCGTTACGTGGGAACGAGATATTCGAGGACGGGTTCTTTAGGGTTACCAAAAATGAGCGCACTCCAACTCCGAAAACTACGATAATAAAC
>JAPYZT010001589.1:0-36462 GCA_030522965.1 Tryphoninae sp. A BG-2022a
GGCATGGTCAATAATTTTAGTAATTTACATGCATATTCTTTATGTATAATCCGGTCAGGGAATAGTTTTTTAAGAAAATCTATAGAATAGTTTAGAAATAAAAAATTAAAATGTACCGTTTCCGTATGCTTTACATGTAAAATGCTAGTAAAGATAGCAAACTTTGAATTCAATTATCTCTAATCCTGGCCGGTCAAACCTTTTGAAATTTTTTTTTGTAATGATATCACTTTCACAAATACATGGTTACATTTTTAAAACAATGTATACAATAGCATTTTGCGGTAGAAATACCTTAAGCTCTTATGGAAGATAGCGAAAAGTGACGATTTTCAAGAATAAATATCATGATTTTTGAGTCGATAAAGACCCTTGAAATTTTACACACATATACATATGACATCAAATAACGTTTCTGCAAATTTTCAGTGAAATCCTAGTGGAAACGCTGTAACGATAGGACTACCTTAAGATTGACAATTTTTCTGAAGATATTGAGTTTCAGAGAGTCGTGGCTGCGAAAGTGGGTCGGTAAAGGAATCGTGTCGATCGCCGATTCTCGGTGTCAATAAACCGCTCCGTGTCAATTAGGACTCTGTTCGATATAAATTGGTGTTAACGCGACGGGGGTCAAATAATTTTTCTCTGTTCGATAATATCCTTGAAGAGTCGAGAGACGGAAGAGGAAAGGAGAGAGACAGAGAGAGAGAGAGAGAGAGAGAGAGAGAGAGAGAGAGAGAGATGATCGTCCGTTTGGGGGTGGCCACCAACGCACAACCGTATCAACTACCAATATACCACCAACGAACACGTCGTTCAGTTATGAAACACACGAGCATTGCAGAGAACAAATACCACCTCGAAAGTTTTACTTGCCTAGCGATATTGATTACCTCGCGGCTATTCGTAACAAAACGCTTGCTGCTGCATAATATTGCTACTATTTACTCTGTTTTTTTCCTTTCTTTTTCTTTATGGACGTGGACAATAACTTTCCACGAAGTTCGATTACGTGACCCATTTTTTTATAATCGATTTTTGGTCTACGAAGAGAGACAAACGCTGAAGACTTGTATATAATTTCAGTTCTCGACGAATTGGTAATATATAACGAAAGAGATATGGAGGGAAATATCCTCGCATCTAAAAAGAAAAAACTGTTCGAATTTCAATTTATTCAAGTTGATTTGAACTTTTTTTTTCTAATCTTAATTTATTTTCATATTTTGAGACAATTTCTTGGATCTAAAAAGAAAATTGCTTGAAGTTTTATTTATATCTATTAAAGTATAAGTTGAATATTTTTAAATTATAATTCATTATTTATTTATAAGAAGAAAAAAGAAAAGTTAAATATTCATTAAAGTCCCTAAAGAATTAGAGGACGAGGGTCGATTTTAAAAAGATTCCAGCCACGAGATTAATTAAAAACACTTTTAATATTTACTTTTAAACTCTGTTGAAAGGATGATGTGGGCTGCCGGAGTACTTGCCTCGGTCTCGAGCATAACGTATCCTGCTATATCCGCACTTGTATCGATGCACTCTGACGCGGATAAGCAAGGACTCGTCCAGGGTATGGTCACGGGTATGAGAGGTCTGTGCAACGGTCTTGGACCAGCGATGTTCGGCGTTATATTTTATCTATTTCACGTCGATCTCAACGAGGATTCCCTCTCACTGGCACTCAGGCCAGCAATCATCGATGAGAATAATCGAACGGGCACGACAACGCAGCATCTCGATATTGTTCCACAGGTAAAACTGCCTTTCTTATGTCTATGTTAAAAAAAAGCGTATCATTAGTTTCATTATGTATTTTACTTTGGATATTTTAATTTTGTTTTGTTCTTGCTTTTTATTTTGATATTTTCATGTTAAAAAAAATAAGGACTTTTTTCAGCTCGTTCCTGGTCCTCCGTTCGTGTTTGGCGCGTTACTAGTGATATGCGCCCTACTAGTAGCCGCTTTCATTCCTGAATCGAGCCCGATGGTTACGGGCCCAATTCACGGTCACTCGTCAACGTCGAGGAGGCCATCCGGTAAATACGCATATCAAAAATGTACGTTACAGGTTTGCCCCACACCTTATCACGTCTTTTGTTTCCGGTGGTGGGTCTCTGTTTGCTCTATTTATCTTAAGAATGTCATGCTGCTTTTAACATTTTTTCTATGAATATAAGAAATGAATATTTTATTTAAAATTGACAATCACTAAAATGAAAACAATAAAATTATTTCAAGTCTCGATAACAAATTTCAGGTCTCTCGTTGGACGTTCATTATGAGCCGGAGAGGCTCAGCAGCGTGCGGGGAAAGGTCGGACCTTTATCGCCACTCGTCGATAGCTGCAATTCCGCCGCACTCTAGCCGAAAGCTCAAAAGCAGATCGGTGAAGCTAAAATCGGTCGAAGCCGGACACGCGGCCAAGAGACGCTGCGTCGCGAGGCGTTACCGATGAGGAATTAGCATATCCTGCCAAGAAGAACGAAAAACATTGTGAATAAAGAAACAAAAAGTAGGGAGAAAAAGAAACTACAAAATAATAATTGGAACAGAGGAAGACAAGGCTGTATCTTCGAACGGCCAAAGATAAAAAGAATTCTCGGGGAAAAATGGATGAAACAGAAACACACACACAACAAAGATAATAAGAAAAAAAAACAACCCAAAGTAGAGCGATCTTTGTTGATAAAAAACAACACACACAAATGGATTTTACGACGAACTCGCTTCCTCGTCGTCGTTTGCTACTTACAAAGGAGAATATGATTTTCGTTGTTTAAATATTGTCGGAAGTTTCGAAGAGAGAGAGAGACATCAAGTACGACGACGAGGGAAAACAGAAAACGCCTCGTACCTCAAAGCTGCAACGCTTCGTTTCACTTTCGCTATTGTTTTTCTTTTCGCCAAATGATTAAAAGTCTATACGACGAAAGGAGCAGGGAAAGAATATAAATTCCCCGCACGTACGACATTTATCACTTGCTCGCCAAGTGCATGACGCGGCTTGTATATGAAAGTGGAGATGATTTTTGTTCCAAGGATCGAACGGAGAAGTTTGCGATTACAGTATTTTACTAGATTACGAGTGAGACCAAAATCACACGATCGACTTTCGACCTTTGACGCGTCCACCTAAGGATCTTGGTAACCTGAGGAAAAAAAACCAAAACAGCTCGACACGTCCTAAGAGATTAGAGCAAAGGGAGACGTCTCAAATATAAGAAACGGATGAGGAAAAGGCCGTATCGAGTCACTGGAGCGAACTTGAGTTAAACTTCGGTTTCTACCCCGGATTAACCCTTTGCCGGATCATGCGTTGTACAATATCGATCCTCTCGCGCGTTCTTGAACCTGTTCCGGTTGGTAGGCGACGATGCGATACCTAAAGGGTTAAATATGAATTTTGTAACTTAAGTTTATGCGTACCTTCGAACTTGAAGTCGAACGTGGATTAAATCTTAATTTTATACCTTGGCTCGAATCTAAATCAACTTCAAACCTAAATTGGAGATCTAAAATTTCTCTATTCGGTTCAAGAGCACGCTTGTACTCTAGTTAGACGCTAAATACGCGCTCGTATTCGATACACTTGCCTTTCAAACCGAGGAAGTAAACTTTATCTCCAAATCTAATTTCGCAATGTAAATCCGATATTAAGTTTGAAGTTGAATTTTGTTTCGACGCATTCTCAAAAACCAGCGAGGCTCCGACGTAATTCTTTAAACTGTTACAAATTTAAGACGAAATTTGAGCTCGTACCGACGACTCGATTCGCCTCGTATTCGAAAGGGAAAACCGATAACAAGTGAAAAACCTCGCGTTGAAAACCAAAGATCGAATACTAAAAAAACAAACAAACAAACAAAAAGCCATCAAGTTCGCGAACGACGAGAGGCTTAACACGATGAGCGAATGTTGTGTAGAGAATTTATTATATATAATATACTAGAGGCTGGCTGTAAGAAAAAAGAAACACGTTTGACGAGCTCCTAAGAGTTCTCGCTCGCCGTTTTGCAATCGCTCCTAAAGCGATAATTTTCGACCATCGAAAAGCCGCCTCCCTGTGCAATGCAGCGAATTTCCATTATTCGTTTCTCCGTTTTTTCTTTCTTTTCTTTCTCCAATTTTTCCCATACAAGTGGAAAATTTCAAACGTGTGAAAATGACGCGGAGCCATTTTTATTTATGAATGAAGAAAATCTGAGTTAACGCAGCTGTACCATAAAAACTATTATATATGCGTGATATTCTATAATGTTTACATACGTATTACGGTTCATTTTACCATTAATCACTGATACATCTGGCACAAAGAACTCTATTTGTCCGCAATTTTGACGTGTTATTTCACGTCATAAAAGTAGATGTTTCGGAAAGTATAAGAGCCCTATTAGTTTAGAAACTCAAGATTGACTCATTTTCGTGAGCAGAGAAATTAACGTTGCTACCACCAATCTTTGCCTTTATTATTTCGACCATTAACTTGAAAATGAACAATCACACACGTTTCTCCATATTAAAACGTTAAAAAAGTAAAATTTCATTCAAGGGATTATTTTTCAACCTACGTTCTTTGAATAAAAACGCTCGGTTTTTGAGTTCCTAGATTGTTATTGGGTTTTCAAAAATTTCGTTCAGCGAAAGATTTTGTTTTTTTTCTAGCTAATGAATTTCACTGATTGGATGATGAACGAAACAATGCTAATTAAAGCGATTGATAACATTTTTTTTATTTATTTTTCGACCCTTTCTTTTGGCAAGTCTTCATGCGAATGATACTAATTAAATTGACGTTGTAAGAATTTACATAACGATAGCAGTGGCGAGAAATAACTATTTTTTCTTAATTCGCTTTTTTACTTGTATTCTCGAATTTCCCAAAATTATCATTCGCATACTGGTATGGTATTTTTGTGTTCCAATTTAGCAATACTTAACAGAAATAACGTGTAGGAAAAGTAACAGAAACAAATTCATTGGCAAGAATTTTTCCTTTATTTTTTGTTTAGATTGTGTATTTTTATCACGAATTTCATTGCAATTGAAGAAAAAACTGAGTGTGGTAGAGCGACTGTCTTGAATCGTGTCCATGCTGCAAATTTCACACATGCGGACAAAGAAGTTTGATGAAAAAGAATTTACAAAAATTATGTTATTTCAAAAATTTTGATCACTGCTATTATGACAATCGAACATTCTTGATTTTCACCTACCTAAAGTTCTCATAAAGAAGAAATATTCATTCGGTTTGAAGTTTAAATCAAAAAGTAATTCGGATCATATTTTATAAAATTGAGTTTTTACCGCTGTAAAAAAGCACGACCTACCTACAGTTCAAGGCAATTTGAAACCAGCCATCTATATACAAAAGCAGATGTCTATGGAGTTAAAACAATCTCCATTATAAAAATAACTCTTCTTTTTTTTTTTATCAGAAAATATTGACTTTTATAGCAGTAAACGCGAGTGTCGGATTTTAAATCACTGCTGGAAATGATAAATCTGATGATATAGGCAGTAAAGAACTAAGTTTACTATCCACGAAAATAACAAAATTTTGTGTTTCTCTAAAATCCTTAACGTCAATGGCCCAAAACTTTCCAAATTATCTAATATTATGTCATAAAATAAAACACTAGAATAGCAGGCGCTTAAACAATGTAGTGCCATATAGCTTAACAGTTAATGGTGGGATGACCCACATATATATATACGTATATATATGTAACTATGTAAACATTGCAGAATATTACGTGGTAACGTAAACGAACGGATATTTCTCGCCAACTAAAGTAGAGAATGAAAAATTGCCGAAGCGAAAAAGAGAGAGAGTAAGATGTCGATAACTTATTTAAGCGCTTAGCTCGAAACGAAGGTAAGTGAAGAAAATAATAATAATAATTAAGGAACTGTACATGTATCAGAAAGAAAACGTGAATGCATTAATAAAAGAAAGAAAATCAATTATTTTTAAGATAAAGGGAAAAAAGGTCCACGAAATTCTTTTTCTCCCCTCATTATGTGTTTAGTATAGATTCTATTATTGAAAAGTTAATCGTGTGACTTTATGTACAACGTTGAGAGTGAATCTCATTCGTCAAGCAATTGTTCGTTTATTATTAATTTAATATTGTTCAATCATATATTTAGTGGTAAGCTCAGTGTATTCGGTGCCATAGTGCCATGAATCGAGCCACTTTGCTGCCAGAGTTCAATCGCCTTGTTCACTATCACTTCGGAAGTTTCCTCGTTAATCTGGAAGAAAAAAATCGACGATTTAATATTAAATAAATCATGAAATATTAAACGAAAGCGCGCGACTTAGTTCACGATGAAATTACAACTGAAATATATGACATAGCTTGTAATTTAAATCGACTTGAAATTTATATCTTCGATTGAAATTGGAATTCTCAGTTAAATTTACAATTTCGATTGGAATTCTCAGTTAAATTTACAATTTCGATTGGAATTCTCTATGTGTCATTACCGATCAGCCGGATTTTCAACATTTGGTAAAGAAATATTGTTTTCATACTTCTACGTTGACAAGTTCTTTCTCAGATACATAAACAATGCAAAATATTTCTAAACGATGGACTCACTTTAGTTGTGTACCCTCAAATACTGTTGGATCTTTATGCAAGTTTACATGAGAATTGACCAATCATGAATACTTTTTTGGAACAGGAAATACGTTCCTATGGAAGTCAGAGGTCAGAAAAATGACAAACTTATGTCAATGCTATTGTCGTAGGAGCTGATCTACAATTCTTTAAAGTTGTCACCAAAAAGAGTGCCCTCAGGAAAAGCTCATGGTAAAAGAGGTCGTTTTCGAAATAAGAATTCATAAACCTGCTGTAGCGACAGATTTAGTACAAACATTCAATTTAACGTCGGAATTATTACTTCTAATTTTTCCTGTCATCACATTCTGATTGTGCATTGCTTTCACGACGCTCGAAATGTGGTTTTTAAATTAATGATAATTTAACCCTTTGAACTCTAAGGACGCATATGTGCGTCAGCCTATGCGCCTGCGGACCACATAAGCTTGAAAGTACTCAGGTCTCAAAAGGTTAAATCGATGGTCGTGTTACATAGACAATTTTTTACTTCTAGTTTCCATTTATGTTCGTCGTTAGTTTTGAACCGACACGTGCATTTCTTACGTGCATTATCGTCTCGAGTACTTCGTTGACACTATCGCAGCGCATTATCAGGCGTCTCAGGGTTGTTAGAATAACAACAGCGACAAAGACCAAAATTTTGTAAGCCCCAACTGCAACTTTGTCCCAAATCCTAAAATAAAAGGGCAAATATTAGAATAGTGCTTATTATTATATTTTGAATTATACTTACTTTGGTATAGATCCATCGCTTATCGTTCCAGCGTAGCAAGAATAAAACCAGAACTCGAATGGCATGCTTTGCAGCGCATCGAGGCTTATGAGATGTTTGTAGAGTCCTGAATCTTCTCGTTCCAGCAAAGATGTCGTGCACTCGCGAAGCCTCGTTGTGTCACGTGAAAATTTTTGCACGTGGTCGAGAAAACCACCGAGCAGCCAATACATGTCGACAAGACGATCGAACTCGTGATCACCCTCTGCAATGTTCCACAGACTCTCGGCCATTTTACCCATTGATCTGTGATTGTGGGAAAAAAGTAATCTTTTTTCGCCTTGTCACACATTCGCTATCATTCTTCATATTAAAATTCGAACAACATTATTTTTTAAACGAAAGAGATATTAGTCGATTACCATGCAATTGAATAGTAATTAATAATGACAATTGTATATATATTATCGTTGTAAGCATAAATGTTTTGTTGTAAAGTGAATGATAATAATTTTTCCATAAAAGAGAAAACAAAAAACGTTAGGTTTTTGTTTGTCTGAACATACAAATATTCTTTATGTTTTTCAAAATGATCAATTCACTGGGTTATTGTTTCATACTATAAAGAAAAGATATTGTCTTAAGGTGATGCAAACAAAAATTGGAGAACGCAGTTGTTTCTTACTATTGTAAAAACTTCTGGTTATGTTAAATTTTCTTGAAAGCAAATACAGCGTCTATATATGTTTTATAATCGAAAACTATTATTTATACATTGTGCTAGCCCATGACTTTCGTCTTGCATTTAAAACGTTTGCAATGCAAATAAACACAGAGTCTTTGTGTTTACCATAGAGTCAAATAATCATAAAGTATGGGCAATGCACTTAGGTATATCACAGGATTTTTAAGCTTATAATGACAATCTCGGTTCATTGCAGTGCCTATAAGTTTCTTTCATTAAAAAAAAACCATGTATATGAGTGCTATCTTATAAATTCCATTGTAGGTTTGGCAAGTTTTTGTTGATTTGCATTCACAGAGAACGCAATTAATTATTATTATAAATAAAGTGTGCCATAAAGTAAATGTATCATTATCATATTACAACAACTGCCTCATTGATCTAATCGGTGTTTGTAACACTCTTTTGGCATTATATGCGATAGAGGTATTAAATTTATATTAAAAACAGGTTTTAAATTGAAAAATTGCAGGTGCAATCATGTATTGTTCATTTAAAACATTAACCTCATTTCTATGAATATAAAAATGATAATGAATACTTTGTCTATTATGCTATTGAATTTGTGTTGGAAATTATAAAAAAATAAACATTTTTTTTCTTGTTGAATCTGCACAAAATTTCACATCTTACAAAATTTCAAGTGAGCAATTCAAATCAAATGTAATAATAAATATGGTCGTTCGTTTCTCATAGAGAATATTGTCTCATTTATTACACATTTAGAAAAGTTAGATCTAACTTTTTTAATTGTGCAACAATAATCGATTACCGATCAGTAATCGATTCTTCTACCAATGAACTATTCACGAATAAAAATTAATCGAAATAAAATGAATAAGATTAATAAATTGCAGAAAAACCTTCTTCTAAAATGGAAAGTCTAATAATCTTTCTTATCAAAATAAGAATGTTTAATTGTTTATTTGCGCAAACCTGAAGAGCGGAGACTCGAGCTGTGTATTCATATCAATCTTTGCCCGTCTCGTTCTCAGCAGCCACATCAGAAGGTAAACCTGATGAGGTTTGGTACTCTCGTCGATGAGCTTAGCAACTTTTAGTGCTTTGCGCAGATCCTCAAATTCTATTCGTCTCTGTCTAGAGACGAAATCCTGGCTTTCGATATATACAGGAGTGACACCGAGTAATATCTTCCACAAAAAATTTCTGTGCATCGCTGGCACTGTGAATCGCAGGCAGAACTGTTTGAGTTTCGCCTTATCAAACGGACGCTCCTTCAGCAATATTTCCAGTGATTTTTTCTCCTCTACACTCCGAAAACCCACCTGTCATATTTTTGTTTTCAACTTGCACTCTTGTCAATAAACGAGATCCCTAACCTCGAATCTTGAATATCTTACCTTCTCGTAGTAAGAGGAGCGAAAATTTCGCTCGTCCGTCATTGTTAAGTGATCGGAACTTCCAAAAAATCACGATTTGAACACATTTGAGTAAATAATACTACAATGCAAACTGTACCAATGTTGAAAAAAGTTCATATCACTCCTTTAGAAGACAGCACCTAAAAAAAGTGTTATTATATTAGAAAACATAGCGAAGCGGGGAAGTACAAACTTTGTGTTAGAATTGGTTAGAATTCCAAGCAGATTTTTGTTAGTTATCATTTCAGTCACCATGAGCGCTATATGTATGGATGTGCGCGATGTGCGCACGGTTAAAGATTCCGTAGGATAAACTTACCTTGTATTTTCGGGTGTCGTTACAAAATTCTGCATTTTAATATGACGATGCTAGTCGAAAATTATACCGTAACGTTTTCTACCAATTTCAAAGGATGCTTAAATTAAATTCAGATAAAAGTAAACTAGAGAACGCAAAAACGAGGATTTGACATGTGAAAACAGGGCCGCGTTCAGAAACGCCAGAAACTCGCAATAATGACCACGGAGCGGGATAGAGCGGGTCATGTGACGTTACCTTACCTTCACCCCCGTGTAACGTTTCTGAACACGGCCCTGTACTTTCGTCATTTAACACAGCGGCGCATGCGCAGAATTGATGAAAACACGCATTCGAATATCAGCAGTTCACGCTAGCCAACTTCGCGTCAGTCAACCATCGCGGTTACGTTATTGTAGTTATTGTTTTTGTTTCGTTACAGATTATTAAGAAAGTGAGATGCATCGTGAAGAATCTCGAGAAAAATTGGAGATAAATCAGTTAAACGAACTTGAGAGATCTGTGAGCCTTTGCACACTCTGTGTATTGGAAACAGGGGGTGATTCTAAAGATGGATCGCCACATTGTGTGCCATCGTTCGACGAGATTGTCAGGTCTAACTTTTTCACTCAGAGTTCGAGGATAAATTATCCCTCGAATTACATTGATCTAACGAGAGTAGATGATCAGAGTGGAGAACGTACATGTTTGAACGATACTCAGCTTTTTATGGACGACATCATAACCCCAACGACTTTCAACGATGATGAAGAAATTTCAAAATCACTTTTCAACGCTTTAGCCTCTTTAGAAGCATCGAACGTTACACCTACGCCCAATAATCAGTCAGAAGCTTCTCAAAATGTTAAAAATGTTTTGCAAAGAACGAAGCATGATCCTAGTCCTATTTCTCAGGAGCTTGGGGTCGCTTTGGAATTGTCAAAAAACGTTGTCGAGAAAATTATCAATGATGAGAATAATCTTGTGGATGTTCAAGAAAGTATTGAAGTTAAGTCGGGAATTTGTAACAAGGCTACAGAGGTGAGTGAAAGATGACAATTTCCGTTTCACAAATATTTGTATTATTTCAGAGCTCTTACTCGAGTATAACAGTTTATTGCTACTGTTTTCATAAAAATTGTATAATTGTAAATATAATATAAACATGATATTATGGTTATCTAATATGTCATTTTCTAATGAACTAGATATTAAATTGCAATAAAACCAAAGATGAGGATTTACAGTTAATTGCCAAAAACAACGACAAAATATGGGAGAAAAACACGTCTTTGGAGCCATTGCGTTGTTATAATTCAGACATTAAGGACGACGAAATTCCTCGAAAAAAGCCGAAAATTATCATTGAGAAGATTCTCCATTCCCCATGTAAAATTAAGTTGTCAGATTGGCTAACGGTTTCAAAAAAATGTAATAAGCGTATCAAATTGGATATGAATTGTCCAACCGTGTCAAAGAAATTAAAACTTGATTATGAGGATAATATTGAATTGAAAAACGAGATGACAAATGATAAAACATCAAGCTCCAATAACAAAAATGAAGCTCATTACAACCCAGAAAGGTGGGAATCGCCAAGGATAAATGAAAAAGTTAAAGAAACAAAGAATGAAAATTCGAACATTTTTGAAAAAAGGGAATTTGTTACTCCAATGGACTTAAGGGATCCTCCCCGGTGCTCACCCTTGCACTCAAAACCTGTTCGAATGGGATTTCGGCGACCACCTACGTTAAAAAGACTTCAGAACAAACTTGTGGAAAGTTGTAAGATTTTGATTGAAGGAGCTGAAGATTTGAGAAATTTGAGGTAATCCATTTTTTGCAACATCAATCACAAATTATTCAATCAATTGATTGATTCATTTATATCAGTTTACTCATTGATGAACTCCGAGATGGTTTTGCCAAAACGCTGATTCAAGATCCAAAAAGGAAGACGAAAGGACCAAAACAAAAATTTGTTTCTACATGCACTCAGACGAACATTTCCTATGGGCTTCCAAAAATCTCGTCGTTCCCTGAAATTTCTGGCAACGATGTCGAATCTTTGCTTATACCATTGAAGTCACTAGAAAATGAACCAAAATCATTGCATTGCCAAGCTTCGACAGTAGATTGCTTGAATGTGCCACCATTAAAAGTTACGCAAGCAAACGACGAATTTAACTGTGAATCTCATACACATTCCCCGATGTCTGGAGAAGTTGTTTTTGATAATCATTACAATCCTCTGCGCCCGCAAAGATGGCCAAACAATCAATATAACAATCGTAAACACGATCGCAAGAATCGTACGAGACGTTCGCCACGTAATAAGTTTCCACCTCTGCCGGTCTACAAAGAAACTGAGAAAATGGCGAAAAACGAATAACCAGCGGTTAAATTCGCCGGTGATCGAAAAAACTCATCTGTGATCGAAAGATAGTCCAAAGTTGATTATAAATCGACACGATTAGAGAAGTATTCATATTTCGTTACTTTACTACTATCTATTAATTATAAATACGATGTTATCAATTAATATATATTTTATACATTATTGATGTAAAAAGAGAATAAACACGCTGACTTTATGTTTTTTAAAGTTACTCGTGTTTTTTAGAAAACGCAAAATGGCGATGGCGTTATCTTTTATCAACGAATTCAGACGGCTGTTTTTACCGCCCGAAACTGCCGCTTGGCGTCGTGGCCGTCGACGTGTGTGACGTCAGTCGGGACTATACGCGCCCCCTAGGCGGAGTCACGATAACGTGAACACTCTGCTGTCTCTAAATTCACAATTCGTAGAGTCGGCCGATCGAATCACCCTCGAACTATTTTTGCTTTTACTATTTTTTGTTTGTTTTTTCATTCTTTGCATAAATAGAAATTTTATTTTACATAAATATCACTGAAAGAAAAAATTAAGAAAGAAGCCAGAAGTTTTAATGTATGTATTCGTGTCCACTCTCAGCTAATTGCATGCGTGTGTCCAACACATTTACAGAGATACTAGTGGCTAGGTGTCAAGTACGAAGTATTCTATACAAATTTTATGTAAGACGTTGGATGGTTTGGGAAGGTTCTTGGTTTCAGACCGAAAGGTTACAGGATCAAGACTCCTGCATCGTAATTTTTAAAATTTTCTGTGGTGAAAAAATAAATTTTTATTATTTATTAATTAATAATTCAAATATTAAAAATACGTTTTTTTATGATATAGCTGAACTTATACGGCTATTAGCGTTCTTAGGATAGATTTATTGTTCCATCTGTACAGCTTTGCTTTATACAGCCCTTACTACTAAGTATAATTTATTAACTAAACGCAATAGCCAACTAACAAATAACGGAACCCTGTTTTTTTTCTCTTTCAGTCTTCCCCATTCCTTTAAATATTCGCAAATGGCCCTCAACGGCGCACCTCTTAATGTCCCTTTGGTCCATTGTTCCAATGCTTCCCCCTCCCTCCCTCCTCTCCAGGCGTCCACGCCTTTTACCCATTCCTCCTTTATCTATCCTCTCGCTACCTTGTATTCCCAAATGTGTTCCAGGCTCTCATTTTCTTCCCCACAAATTGCGCATCTTCAGTCCTCGAAACTCTTTTTTCCTACTTTGCCTACGTTTCCGCATCTTACAATTAGTCTGGCCCACCGGTCTTTTGCTTTCCCCCCTATTTCTCTGTTCTCCCAATATTTCTCTCTCTCGCATCCTGTCTTTATCTCCTTGTACCAAGTGCAGTAGGATGACTCGTCGGCATTTACTCAGTCTCCTTGTATGTCCTGTTCCTCTTTTCTTCTTACTCCCTCGTTCAAACATTGTTCTACTCTCGCTGTGGCCCCTTCGTTTGTTCGTATCAGGTTGATTGTCCTTCCGTCGCCTACATCCTCGATTGCCTTCTTTAATTCTCTTCCCCATTTCGACGGTTGCCCATTCAGAATACCTCTTATTTCCTCTCTCAGGCACGCCTTCGGCCATCTCTCCTCTTTCATTTTCAGTATCTGCAAAATATACTTCCCTGCTCTTCTCTTTGCCTCCACTTCCACACTTCTTCTTCCTGCTTCCAGTTTCCATAAAAAATTCGGCGTATTTCTTGCAACCCCAAGGGCCATTTTCACCAACTTTCTCTGAAGTTTTTCTATTTCCTCTCTGCTGCTCCACCCCCAAATCTCTACCCCGTTCAAAGCCCCCGATTTTACCAGCGAGTCGAACAACTGTAGTCTTCTCCTCAAATCATCCACCCTCGCCCTTTTCATGACACCCCAAACCGCGTTTGCCGCCTTTTGCGCCCTTGCCACCATATTCCCCAAGTGTCTCCCCATCGTGTTTCTCGTTGAGAACCAGAACCCCAGGTGTTTGAATTCTCTAACTACTTCTATCTTCCCTTCCTTGTACCTCCATTCCTCCCCTTTTTTTCTCCGCGTGCCATTTCTGAACACTATGATTTTTGTTTTTTGAATATTCACTTCCATTCTGGCCTCCTCCACGTATTTCTCTAGCAGCCTCAGCATCTCCCCCATCTCTCCTACCTCCTCCGCCACCAGTGCAATGTCATCCGCGTATTTGAATGCGTATACTTTAATTCCGCCCATCACCGACCCCCCTACGCCTGCTCTCTCCCAAATATCGTCTATATCATCCAGTGCTATGTTAAATAGTATCGGACTTAAGGGGCAGCCCGTCTCACTCCTTTTCCCGTTTTGAAACTTTCTGTGATTCCATCCTCCGCTATCACCTCGTTCCTTGTCGTTTTATAGATTCCTTTTATCATTTTCAGCATCTTTTCTCTTACACCCTTCCTTCTTAGCTTCTCAAATAATCTCTCTGTGTCTATTTTGTCGAATGCCGCCTTAAAATCTATGCACGCTGTGTACAACTTCCCCCTTTTATTTTTCAACCTGTTATTTATCAGAGCATTTAACACAAATACGTGATCTCTCGTGCCTCTCCCCGCTCTAAATCCTGCCTGGCATTCCCTTAATATACTTTCTTTTTCAATCCATCTGTTCAATCGTTTCACCATGATGCTTGCTAACAGTTTGTACTCTAAATTCAATAGTACCACCCCTCTATAGTTGTCTGCCTTCTCGCTGTTCCCCGCTTTGTGAATCGGGGACATTCTTGCCTTGTCCCAACCTTCCGGTGCCTCTCCCTTTATCCAAATGTAGTTCAACATCCCCCTTAGCCCTTTCTTCCTTTTTCTGGGTATTCCTTTAATAAATTCCGCGGTAATACCATCTTCTCCCGCTGCTTTCCCGTTTTTCAAGTCTTTTAAAGCTCTTTCGATTTCTTCCCTGCTAATTTCCTCGTCCAAGCTGGGATCCACCGACGCGTTTCCATTCACCACTCCCTCCTCCCTTGTGTCCCGCTCTCCATTACCTTCTCCCTCTCACCTACCCTCCAACATCCCAGCGAAATACTCTACCCACCGTTCTTTGCTGATCCCGTTTCCGGTTGTAGTTCTTTTCAGTCTAAACTACTCTACCGCAGCCCACCATTCTTCCATATTTTTACTCTCCCTTACCTTCCTCCACCTTTCTTCGAACCAGTGCCCCTTTTTCTTATTACACAGTTCCTTTATCGCTCTGTTTCCTTTATTAGTTCCTGCTTTTTCTCGGCTTCAATCTCCCCTCCCCCGCCTGAGCTATCCGCTTTGTAGCCGTTCTTCTCTCCTCTCTTCTTACTGGCCAAACAGGCTTTCAGTGCCCTCCACACCCTTGTTTTTTGCTCTCTACACTCATTATCGAACCACCCTCTTATGCCTTTACTTCTTCCTATGTTTCTCTTCATACCCACCTTATCCGCCGGTCGCCATATCGCGCTTTTTAATTCTTCCCATCTCCCCTCCCTTCATTCCCCTATTTCCCACTCTCTGGCTAGTTCCTCTTCATATTTCCCCTCCCCTTCTTCCTTCCACACCAGTTTTGCCCCCCCTTTTTTCGGTTTCTGTCGCCTCCCTCTTCCTTCTCCTCCTTCCAGTAAGGACGTCAGCGGTAAGTGATCTGACTCCGTCCGCGGCATGACCTCTATTTTTTGGACCCACCCTTCCTCTTCATCCTCCTGCCTTATTATAAGATCCAGCACCGAGCCAGCTCCTCCCGCCCCACATAAGTTAGCTTTCCTTCTTTGTCTCCCTCGTTCTTCCGTTTAGTATTACTAGTCCCTGACTTTCGCAAAACCGTAATAGTTTCCTTCCCTCTGCATTTAACACCCCGTCCTGCGAGCATCTCCTTCCTTTCTCTCCCCCCTCCTTCTCACACTTAACTATTCCCTGTTCCTCCCCTATTCTTGCGTTCAAATCGCCCGCAATTATTACCGCTGCCTCAGCCTTCGCTCCCTCTTCCACGCGCTGCTTCGGTTCCTCTTCTACTCTCTTAAAGCCTTCGTTCACATATATTTCTATAATCCACAGTTCTTTATCCATATTCCTGTCTCTTCATTTTTATCAATAGGCCAAACTGCCACTCTTCCAGCCTGTATTTATCACAAATATTTTTCCTGATCCCTACTAAGCCCCCCCCCCCCGCCCGCTGCTCTTCCCCTTTTTTCGTCACGCACTGCCGCCTTCGACCTCCACCTAAATGCTTTGTTCAGTCGGCTTAATGCCCCTTTTTCATTTTTCTCTTCAATCCACGTTTCTTGCACTAGAGCTATATCCCACTTGCTTATTTAATGACGCGCTTCTAGCAACTTCCCGTATCCTACCACATTCCACGTCATCGCTCTTATCCCCTTGCTCCCCCCCCCCTCGGTTTCCGTGCCCCCACCCCCATTTACTCTGAAACGACATTCTCTCCATTATTCCTTCCCTTTCTACCCAATACCACCAGGTTTCGTCTATGCATATTTTCATCTATCCTAGAAACACCCGTTTTCCCAGCCTCCTCATCTCCGCTTCTTCTTTTAGCCACTCCATTACACTTATTTCTCGCACTATCAAATCGTCCCCTCTCCAGATCTCTGATCCTCTCAAGCTCCCCCTTTTGTTCATGACAGTGATTTTACTCTTGCGCGAATCCAGCGTGACCACCGTTCCCCCTCCTGTACGCATATCTCTCACAATTCTCGGTGTAATCCCCAATTTTGATCGTATAATTGAGCTAATTTCTCTCGCTATTGTTTTTTCGTTCCCCCTTGCTCTGACCCCCCTGACGGCGATGTTGCACTTTCTTCTGTTCCGTTCCTCCGCCTCGAATCGCCACTCATCCTCGCTCAGCGCATCCGTCTTTCGCCCCGTCTCCCTGCTGTGCCGCCGTTCCCTGGGCTGCGTCCATTCCCTCCAGTCTTCCAGCCAGTCTTTCCGTCCTGTCTCTCTTTCCCCTTCGCTCGCTTCGTCTTACCTCCCTGCCGTTCTGCGGCGATGAGGCCTTTCTCGTCCCTTCGTCGACTTCTTTTCCTCTCGTTGTTGCTTCCGAATAACTATTATTATTATTATTCTCGTCACATTTTCTCGTTTCCATCATGCTTCTCCCCTTCTCCGTCCGTTCGGCTTCCACCAGTCTTCGGTGCATTTCTTCGTTTCCTCGTTCTAACCACCGTATTGTTTCCTCCTGCTTCTCAAATCTTTCTCTCCATCTCTCTTGCTGCCCCACTAGCATTTCTTCCACTTTCTCCCTCTGAATCATGTCTTGCTCTTCTCCTTCGAACTCTTTTTGTTTCCTTCTCTGATTCTCCTCCCATCTGGCCATCATTTCTTCCATTGTCCTCTCCACGATTCTTCTTATTTTAGTTTCGATTTCCTCCTCCCTTTCCTCAACTATTTTAATCTCGATTTTTCCAATTCTCTCCCTCAGATCGTTTTCCCTGTTGGGTCTTTCCTTCTCTCTCATGCTCGTTACGTGCATACTTTTCTCTCGTTCCTCCTGCCTCTCCACTTTTCCTCCTCGGGTTTCCTCCACCAGCAGTACTTTGCTTCCTTTCTTTCGTTTTCCCGATTCCCAACAGTCCATCAACGATCTTACACAGTATATTTTTCGTTTCTTGATAGCCAGACCCCATCTTGGTCTGCCTCTTCTCCTCTTACCTGTCTCCAGCATTGCACCTATCGACTCTTTTTCCGTTTCTTTACCTTCGCCTGATTATCTTCCTCTCATTGTCACACTCCTGTATATCTTCGGTGTCTCGCAGATTGTGTCGATGCACTCCGAAGACTGTGCTAGGTGTGGTAGCTGACTGTCCCCGCTATCTTCCTTTTCTCCTGGGTCAATATCATAGATGTAGCCCTCACTCACAGCTTCGGCCACTCGCCGTCTCCCACCGTTGTCGCTGTCGCTGCCTCCATCGTTCCCGCTTTCTTCCATCTCGCTTGCTTTCTCTCTTTCCTGGTTTCCTAACCTCATTGTTTCTACGCGACTTTTCCTTTGTCTCAAACTGCATTCTTTTTGCAGTTCCTTTGCTCCTTACACTTCCACTGTATCTTCGTGCTTTCCCCCCGATTCTCACTAATTTTCAGCTTAAGTCGTTCACTTTTACTCTCTTTTTTTCTCACTACACTTGCTCGTCATGCTAGATCGCGTGCGTCTTGTCGCATCGTTCATACTGAACTCTCTAGCGTTCTTAGGATTATTCTTGTATACGTATGTCGAATCAGTGGGGGAGAGTAACATCTCAGAAAAAGAGAGTCAGCATGTGTCCCCCACCCTAAACCTCGCACATGGAGCCTAGAGTAAAGAAGGTAACACGTTGTACTTTAGACGTAGGCCCTAAAACCGACGAAAAAGATTATAGGTTATGGTGGCGCTGCTGTCGCTGACATACGATAACAGAGAAGGACTGAGAAAAGAGAGAGAGGAGCGTATTGCCGATAGTGCGGTTATATTGCTCCGGCCCAGTGGCGCGATTCTGTAACTCGTTATGAAAATAACGATTCGGAACGCTATTTTAACGATAACCAATTTCACTGTGTGTGGAAAAAATTATTTAATAAGTTTTTCTAAAATTAATTTATATACGATAATTGTTAATTACTACGAAATCGACCTTACTTATTTGTTATTTCAACCGTTCTAATTATGTGTCACTTTTTTTTAGTTGGGTGACGCACATGTCCGGTAAATAAATTAGATTATTATTAGATTATTAGCTTGCTTATCTCCGAAACAATACATCCTGCCGGTAAAATTTACATACTATGTATACCTTTAATTCTTATTATCATATTATTGTTTCATATATTAAGCTATATTTAAGAAACAACAATTATCCTTGTTTCGGATACGAAACTATGATTTCCCAATATTTATCTAATTTGGTCATCATAAAAAATACGGGAACGAATCATCAACAGAAACGTCTTCGGAAAGGAATCAACCTCGACGATTTATCTCAAAATCGTTGAATGAGTTGGAGCTCAAGTAAGTCAAAGGCGGGGGGCGCGTCAGATAATAGTGTAATAAGATATATAGGAGTAAGGAGAAGAGAAAAAAATATGCGAGTACAATCAGATTATTTTCAAGCCAACGGCGTATGAGGACTTTCCAGGCTAATTTGAATGATTGTTCAGCAAAGTTTGTGCACATTTAACTTGCAGCAAAAACCAAATTTGCAGTAGCCAACTTTGGAACAAAAGCGAACTGTAAAAATGATTCTTCGACTTTGTCTTCCTCTTTCGAGAAACATTGTTGCGTATAGTGCTTTCAACCAATTAACCCTTAAGCTACATAAATTTTTACAAATTTACAGATGAGTATTCGGGTTTTACACCCGCTGGGGGTTGCGATCTGGCACTGAGAAAGCAAATTTGAAAAATAAGGCTCGTTTCTGTATGTACAACAAGCTCAGAGCCTTCGTGGCATTGTTAAGCATCTAATCGACCAGGTCCATGTCCATTATTGGATAGGGCTTGCCCTTGACGATCATCGTGCTGAGATTCGCGATCGCCAAGGGGGTGAGCCTCTCGCAGACGGATTTGCTGCACGCCGCATGGCTTTGCTCCATCCTTGCATCATATTCTGTGAACAAAACAAAAATTAAATACTAAACAAAACATTTAAAATAAATAAATTGAAAATATACATAAGCGTGTATTATTGAAAATATTTACACAAAAAATTATGCTTGCTTGAAGAAAAAAAATTGTAGTGGGTAATTTACCTTTGGAACGTTGACGATAGATAGCTGTCGTAAACCCAAACGTTTACACTTCGCCCTGTCGGCGTCGCGTCCAGTTCCACATCCTCTATAGGAACAGGATTTCCCCATACTGATGAAACTCTCTATAAAAAAAGACTGATTTATTGTAATTTTTGTGACAGCATGTGACCGTTGAACGTTACCTCACTTTACACAATCTCCGAATTACAATCGCAATATGTTTAAAATATCATTAATCACACTGAAAGTTCTACGTACTATTAACAAAAATACCGTTTTAACAAAAATACCGTTTTTTCTTACGTGTTCGTTATAAAGTATGGAACGATCGGCTCACTAAAATTCTTTGTACGTAAAAAAATTAAATAACCTGTCGCGACGTGTAAACACTAAAAGACAAATATTGTTATTATTTCAACAATGACGGGGCCTCGATAACCAATACTCCTCACTTCATGGCATCACCAATGCCATAGTTTACATCGTACCTTAACAACACAAGCACGCTCGTGGCTGAATTTCCAACTACAGCCAACATATATCTTTTTCGTCGATTTTAGGGACCAATTTTATCGTGATTCTCCCATGCCGTTTGATCTCCTTACCTCTAGGCTCCTTGACCTCGTATTAGAAGAAGTGAGGAGGAACATGAGGAGCGCGTGCTCGTACATGATTGGTGAAAGAGGAGGCCGAGCTACGCCTCGAAGCTGTGTATAGTATACATGAACGCGTCTGTGTGACCTAACACATTCTTGCAGCGACACAAGCGACGCGCAGCACTGTGTGACAGAACTACACTGGGTGACACGTTTCTGGTGCCAATCGAAAGCATGGGCATATTTCTTCTATAGTCATCTGAATTCGTTGCTTTTATGTCGTTTGTGTTTTTGCGTCGCAATTTTTTTTAATGTTACGAGACGGTCCCCAAAACCGCTCAGCATTCATGTTTCTCACAGAAAACCGTGTCGGTTTATTTTATAATTATACGGAGACGGTCCCAAAGCTGCCGTGTGTATAATTTCGCTTTTCTCTTAAATAAAGAACGCGCCGTTGTATATAAATATGTACTTTGTCGACGCAAGTAATAAATAGATGCATGCCACAATGTCAAAAACTACGCTGAGCATTCATTAACTTAAGAAATTTACCTTTGTCAGAATCGTGAAACCTCTCTCGGCGTTGCTCCCAACGATTTCTCTTTATCAGTTTATACAATTTTCTTTGATATTTTTTCAACTTACGTTGAAAAAATTGTCAAACATCTTTGTTCCTCTTTGGGTCTCTTGATTTTGAACGGCGTCGTTTTGGCATTTTTAGGTTAAGCACTAAAACGTGGTGAGGCACAACGGCGGATAAAGAGCATGGATATAGGAATATAGCGATGGAGCACGAGTACATGGGGGTGAAACCATTGCGGGACGAAGGGACGAGGTATCATGTGCCTGAATCTGATTGGTTGTAATGGTGCGCATGTGCAGTGAGACCAAGTGGGACTAAGCTTGTACCCAGATCACGGTCTTACCCAGATAGACATTTTACGACAACGTAAAGGCAACAGGACAGTACGTATTGCTGCTAACAGTTTCAACGACGTATGTCGTTGGAACTGTTAGCCTGACTGACTTATGAAAAAAGGAGCACGTTGACATAATAAATACGGCACGTCGTGCCGTTGCTGTTTAATAGTAATTAAAGCCCATTTTTGTAGCAAGAAAACATCAAATTTAAAATATACGTTGGCAGGAAACGAACAGCAAAGGGACGGCACGTTGTGCCATTCGGTTGTAGGCTTCGTTAGAACGCAGGACTTACACAGTCAGCAATGAGCTAACAACACAAGTATGGCAATAGAACAGCACATTATGTTGCTGTGCTATATGAAAAAATCATAAACGTAGAAACAGCAAACAAACGGCAAAGAGACGGAACGTTGTGCCATTCGGTTGTAGACTCAATGATAGCACGCTATTGCGGCAACGAAGCGAGGAATTGATGACGAACTGTAGCGGCAGATTGAATGCGTATTTCGAGCACGCTGAGATGCATCTGTGACGGCAAAGGGACGGCACGCCGTTGTCGCGTGTTTTCGGCAATAACGCGTACTCCGTTGCCGACAGCCGGCCAGCATATCGACGGCACGCTGTTTCAAAGCCATGGCAGCTGACCCCAGGTGAGTTTACAATATAATTTTGCGTTAGAAATAATAAAATAAAATAAGTAGAATAAATGATTTTTCCAATAAATTATTAAGCGTGCAAGTGTATCTATTATCTGATAATCATTCCATTTTTTCCCGATGTACGTAAAGTATGTCGCGTATGAGTCAGATAAGATAAACCTATATTAATGGACGAAAACGCTAATTTTTCAAGTTATTTAATTATAGATACAGAATCTTTGGTATATACATATAAATCTTATTTTTTTTCCTTCATACCAGGTAAGTTTGGATGGAGATTTTCAGCAGGCACTATATATACATATACATATATATAAACAACAATGCAGCGCATTATAACCAATTTTTTACAATAATTATTGCCGTTCTGTATGGATTATTCTATATCAACGGTCGTTACGAAATATATTTCCAAGAAGAGAAAAATATGTAAGCCCTGGATGGATACGCTGACGATGAATGTGGGCGTGCAGTATAAAAGTTCAAGTTTTGCGAAATCGCTAGCCACTTTTTAATTCACAGTGATCTATCGAACCCACAAAAACTCGAATATCTTAAACTGCACACCCGTGCGTAGGGGAACCTCATTTTAATTTTACTCGTTAAATACAATACATCTTAATATAATATAATATATCTTAACAACTACGCACCTTAGATAATACATATACATACATACTTAATTTTAGACATTTTAAGGGGGTATTCCGGTCGAATAGTTTATTTTTTGAGTCATGTTTAGGAATTAATTTTGCTAAAACTATCAAACCCACAGGGCCTGCGTTTCTCACACTTAATAAGACATATTTGAACCAACAACACTAATATTTATGAATTATTTTATTGAAATCGATACAAGTTATGTGCTGTTAGGCTACTCGTTGCGTGAGACGTTCGTTCAGTCAGTCAAACAAATTGTGGCGTTTCTAGTCGTCTGAATCAGACAAACAAAGCATTATTTAAATCTATGTGAATGTAGTTATCGTCTAAACTAGAACCAAGTACTAATTTTTGTATAGGAATCACAGCTGTTTGAAAATAAAGGTTCAATTTTTCTGGAAAATTGTCAACTACAACATGAGAGCAGAGCTAAAATTCTCAAGCTATTGATATGATTTTAGTTCTGACGATAACTACATTCACATAGATTAAAAAGATAATTGGTTTTTATGATTCGCATAACTAGAACCGCCACAATCTGTTCGCCCGATTGGACAAACGTCTCACGCCGTAACTTGTATAGATTTAAATAAAATGGTTCATACAAATTTGTGTGTTTTCATTGAAATATGTGTTATTATGCCTCAACACAGGCACTGTAGGTTTGATAGTATTCGCAAAATTAATTCGTCGAAAAAAAAACAAGCTTCTAAACCGAAATACCCCCTTAAGAGATAACATTACTGTAGAATTTTTAGAAAATCAATTTTTTTTATTTAGCTTCAAAACACTCGCAATTTTGCAGATCGTGAAATGAAACGCATTTTACCGAAAACATGATTTTTCAAAATTGCACGCAGCATAAAACAAACAACGTTAAATCTTTATACTTGAAAAATCAACCATATCTTGTAAAAAAACATAAAAATGCAACAATTTTTCGTGAGCAACATCGAGATGTTCAAAAATCATATCAAGTTTTATTACTCTGCAGTTTTTTCTTCGACTGCAAAAGAATTGACGAAAAAATACCTTTTTTATTTAAGTCTCTACAGTGATATTACCCCCAGTTGATATTACCCCTTAATACAATATCACTTACGTAATAACTTCGTTTAACTCACTAATACTTACGAACACTTCACACGTCATACTTCAAATTAAATCGGTGAACGGGATCTTTCGCTCGAAACGAGCGATTGCATAGAAGAGGACGGGACTCTTAGTTAGCGGGACCGTAGGATTTTGTTGCCTGCCCGTATCCGTATCGGCGATGGCATGTCCTCGCCAGATCAAACGTCTCTATCGAAAAGGACAAATATTCTGTTTGTTATGAAAACAAACAAAAGTAATTGGTCAGATGGTATACCATACAAGGCTTTAGCGAATCCGTTTTTTCCGAAAGTTGTCTCATTAATTTTTTGATCGTGCCATGGTAAAGTCAGGGATACTGTATTTTTCATGGCGTTTTTTAATACTTCTTTTTCCGTTTTAACCAAAGTGTGGCCCTTAAGTGATCCAAGACAATTGATATTTAAAGAAAAAGTTATCAATTTCGTATGGGATATAAGAAAAATGTTGTCAAATGTTTTGGTAATTCAAGAAATTTATGATGGGCTTACTTCTGTAATCATCATCTGGTATTGCCTCACAGTCTTTGGTTTCCTTAAGGCTCGAAAACGGAAGCAGTTGGGTTTGTTTGGGAAATCGGTCGAAAATTCCCACTCATACAGTTGTCTGAGCTCGCTATACGTTCGATTAAGAAACACGACAATAGTAAATGAAGACTAAATATGTCACATTATGACAATTTTGTAAGAGCTTTTTTGTCAGTGGTACACTCACCGCATCTCTTTTTCGAAGGTGTCCTGAAGCGATCTGAATATCAGAAACACTTAACAATACGATTACCAAAATACAATCACTGTAACGAAAAACGCTTTAGATTATCCAATAAGCAAACTTACACTTTAGCGTATCTCAGCTGATTCACCGACTCCTTCGAGGCAAATTTAAACGTCTGTTGGAACTGATGCCAATGTTGCGATGGGTTTTGCCATTGTTCATATTGGGGCGCTTGTTGTTGTTGTTGCTGCTGATGTTGTTTGTAAGCTGACAATACCCTATCGTAGACGTTTCAGTAGATGCGTTCCATACGTGCGGGTGTTAACCCTTTGAAGGGCACATTTTTGTATTGAACAAATTTCCAAAATCATAAGTATTCTTGAGGTTTTTGGGGTCGCTAATTACAATTCTGGCATCAAAATTAAAAAATTCAAGATGGCGGAGCCAAAATGGCGACAGTTTTTTTCATAATTCAAATTTTTTAAATTGAAACATCTTTTTTGAAAATTCTAGCGGGTCGAAAAATTTGAAAAAAATATATGTTATAATACTAGACATGAAGTATATGTAAACAAATTTTCAAAGCAATCCAACACTCCATTCAAGAACAGCTCAATTTATTCGAAAAAAAAACAAGTTTTTTCGGTTCCAATTATGTATAACTAATAATAAATAAAAAATTTACATTTTTTTCCATGAGTATCTTGTAGCTTGAATATTCAAGTTACTAGAAACAACTTAGAAGTATAAAGGTATTGCAAAATACAACGGCAATAAGAAAAAAAACTGCAGGAAAAAAAGGAGGTACATATATGTACCACTGCCCCTCAAAAGGTTAAGTTCACGGAAGTTTTTACTACATCTTATGTTTGTGACGATGTTGCCCTATTTCGTTATGACTGATCGTGTAGCGACAATATTTCGTGCGATGTTTGGATCAATGGCTGGATATTATTTGGTTCTTCCTGTGGAGCGCATTACAAAGAGCGGAAAAATATAATTACAAAGAGCAGAAAAATATAATGTGAAGATTAATTTTTGATACATTGCTTATCAATCATTTTTATGGACTCACATTATTGGATCGATCTTTGCTGTTAACGTCGGTGGTACGAAATGTTCATGAAGGGCCCTTATGTCGCGTTGTACTTCATCCTCGGTCTCGTGAAGTATTGAACCAGCGCTGTTGTTTATCATGCTCGGCCCGCCCAGATTAGTCGGATATTCCATCGATCTTCAATTGTTGTTAGGGGAATTCATAGCGGCAACTACGAATATGCCGTCGGCAAGTATGTCCCTGCCATTATCGTCGGTATGACCGGCTGTCCACGTGTGCATCGCGTAACACTTGGCTCGGACATCCTTCAACGGGACCATACTAGACACTTGGCTGAGCGCTTTGCATTTAAAAAACCAAACTTCACTCGATGGAATGCCAACATCGAAGAAAGGTTCCACAGAATTGAATTTTTTTATTATCAGATATATAATATTCTGTTGAACAATTATGTTCTCGACCATACATATTGCTGAATCCTTAAGCAAACAACTACGATTCCGATCTTTTTTACTCAAGGTGAATTTTGGAGTTTTCAAGAGGCGGAATCGAGCAACATTGTGGGTTTGACGATGAAAACGACGAAAAGTTTTAAAGCAATTCTTGCGTATGTTAATAACCGACGAGAAGGATTGCTTGAAATCAATATACGTGCCGCACTGCTGAGCAGTAGGAAGTGGTTGTATAAATCAGTGGTCAATATACCGTGCAAAACAACGGGTCCTGCATAGAGTAAAGATTGGTGAAACTCGGTAGCCTTCCATCGGGAATAGCAATCCAACGGACGAGGCCTACGCGCGAATTCAGAGGGACACCAGCCGTACAGTGCTCTGAGTCGATCCGAAATTAATTGAATATCCCGGGCCCACATTTTACTCGTATTTGAAAACTTCCGATGAGCCCAAGCCATAAGCGTTCTCTTCGTGACACCAAGATACAGTAAATGCATTGCTTCAAACGGAACTTGTGATACGGGCCCCATGGGAAGATGGGCGACGGGACTTTCCTCGCCACGATGATGTTCTTCATAGTTTTCCCTGAAATACCCTTCGTCAGTTCGGGGTATATTGTTGATTTGCTCGTAAGATAAACGCCTCCCCAAATGTTCACCACTTATTTTGCATTTTGAGCAGGGATTAGTCGAGTTGTGGCACATGTGACACAAAATAAAGGCACGAGCAGGCGCGTCTGCGATAAAACCTCGGATGTACAAGGGATATTTCGATCCCTGATAAATAATGCCTCCCTCTGCTACGATTCGTTGTAGGTCTTCGACGAAAAGTCGAAGGAATTCCATTGCGCTGGCGGGTTTCGTGGGTCTTCGGTAAATGCCTATCACTCCTACCGCAGAGTTTACGAGGTTTGTGATTTTACATTGAATAGGCCAAATTTGATTATTCCCCGAGTTATCGAGACTGGCTCCGTCCGTGCTCCAATGTATTTCCAAGTGAGCCGGAATTTTATTCACCTTTATCGAATCGAGAATACCAGTGAGCGCGTAATCTATTCCCAAATGAAGATATTGCCCCGGGTGTACGTTAGTCAATTCCACTGGTTCCCGCGGTATGCCCAAAAGTGTTTTCACTGTCTTCGGAAGGGTAGCGAAACACGAATGCCTTTTCAACTTGTTAAGGAGATCATTTCCTGCACGATGACTGATGTTGTTCTCGAGTAGCCATGAGGCCAAATCATGGCGGAAAGTGTTGCTATCCTGTTGGTCTTTATCCGACGATTCAGCAAGCTCAGACTCCTCGCTAGACTCTACATCTTGAACCGATGATGCGTCAGGACTTTCGCTTGCATTATCGTTTTCAATATCCTTATCGTTTTCTAACAACAACGCGCCCATGGATTCAGTTTGTGGCGAAGAAGGCTCTACATTTATAGGAGATGCGACCTGCAAGCTAGAATTATCACCAGCATCATCGGAAAAGTTGGAGACCCTTGTCTCAGTGGCTATTGACGAAATGTCTCGAGTTCCTTCACTCACTGAATCGGCCAGCCTATTTTTTTTAAGCTTGATATGTTGGGAGCCTAAATAAAAAGATATTATTGTCAAATCAATGAAAACCGCACGAGATACATGAATTGAATTTCATACTTTTTAAAAAAAGTTCAGAAAATTTCCGATCGAAACCTATTTACATAATTTTCGCTCTGGCGCGACTCTGTCAATAAATAATTGAAAAAAAAAACAAACACTTTTTTTCACGATTCGCCAATTATTTACAATTGACAATTCTATTTCTCATTTATAAAAAATGTATCGTGCAGAAAACAAAATTCAAGGTCAGTATCGATGATGCGAATGTAAACATCTCGGACTACCAAATATTTTGTACTTTTATAGACATTTGGTAGTGAAACACTTGGCAGTGAAACATTTGGTAGTGGAACGTTTGGTACTTAGTGAAACATTTGGTAGGGAAATATTCGGTAGTGATCCGAGCTTAAATTAGCTAGAAGTAAGATATATCGGAGATCGTAGTCATTAACAACTCTTCGAATACCTACTCGCATTAATATATATCGTATGTGGCTCACATCAATCGAGGTGGTGGTTCGGTTTGATTTGAATGACGTGATAGTGACGTCAAAGTAGCTTCATCGTAACATAGTGTTATGCCAACTTTTTGGAATTGCCGATACATTTTCAAATAGTGAATAGCTCTTATTGAAATTTGAAATCAAACTCAAGCTTCATACGATATATACTCGTATTAACGCGAGTTGGTAAATAAACGGAAGTTGGTGAATAAACTCGAACTACCAAATATTTGGTAGTCCGAGATATTTATATTTGTATCATATATTCTGACCTTGAACGATTTTGAATCACTTGACCCCCTTAATGATTTATGTGTCTTGATGTGTTCTACAAGATCGTTGAAAAAAATGTACCATTCCATTTAAAAAAGTTAAGGTTACTTTAACTGTGCGTAAACGCCTCCACCAAAATAAACAAAAAGATCGCATTTGACGGACCCCTCCACATCGTACAACTTTTGTTTGAAACTTTTTTTGCGACCTCGATAATTACGGAGATATTTCGAGTGGCAGAGATAAACGGGACACCCTGTATACTGAGAGGTCAGCTTTCCGCAATAAAATTCCGCGTCGATTAAATGCGAATAGCTATTATTATTACTGTAAGAATTGTAGAATCTTTTTGTGTACAAAGTGAGCCAAGCAACGTATTGCATTTTGCGATATGAATCGTTTCATGCTTGTCAAATTGATCAATGAGATCAAGTGTCTATTCGATGTTCTGACACCGAAATTTTAATTATAATCCTTATGAAATTTCGAAAAATGTTTCGCGCCTGTATGAGATATGAATTTCTTCTCGTTCAACTTTAGTTCGACCGTTTCAGGTGAGTACTCTATTAATTATTATCTAAGAATTTGATGGTTGCAACTTTTTTGTTGGCTTAATAGACTTATACGTCACAATCCGATTTTTTAACGATTTCCCGCTATCTAAATTTGTGTGAAAGGCAAGATGCCAAAAAAATAAGCAGCTCACGTTTTCTTCTGAGAAATTAATTTTTTTTCTGCATCGACTAATCCAAATTAGCTAGTAAAACACATTTTGAGACGCGCTGCTATAATTCTTTTTTTTTTTTTTCTTATTTTTAATTTTTGCGAATGATCTCCTGGATAGACGCTACACTACTGGCATCAGAAAAACATTTTTTCGGTATTTTACACCTATCATTCTTTCAGAACATGTTTGGAATTATTCTTTTTTGGTTCATACTAATTGCAACTATCAATCTTATACGCTTTTGGGCGTAATGCTATGATGTAGAAATTTTGGTTGTGAGCTCTCGTACTATTATATCCTCTTTGTGCACTGGAGATGGATTCCATACTGATTTTTATTAAAAATACAGTAGAAATAATCAAAGTTGTACGGTTTGACTTGTTCTTAAAATAAACGAAGGCTTTGTCAATTTTCTTGACATTGATGACAGATACCTGGATATATCGAGTGAAAAGATTGTTTGACGGAATGTTTCATTTAAAACTGTACAAAATATTCGAATTTAAACAAAATTCTAAATAGACGGCGCAGAACGTTTAAGTCTCGCCCAATTTTACTAACTACAAGAGGAGCGCAGTTCGCCCGCTCTTCGGAAACCACCGCCTCAAGACTACACCTATATAACTTACGTACTTCAGTGATCCAAAACCTCAATATGTTCGAACTATGTCGAATGCATTGTTGAGTTTCCATATCGGTTACAAGACCATCATTAGCCTATGTACAATTTCTACAGTGAATTTCTTACCTGTCGACACGGATGAAGAGTTTGGTCGCCAATTTCCAACGGCATCCCTCCGGTGGCTTCGATACATTTCGTATTTACGCAAATCTAGAAAATTAACGCAACACGGTGTAAGTAAATGTTTTGACGTTAATTGGATATTCGCAAGTCTATGGGGATGATTTGTTCACGACTAACAGATTGCGTAAAATTTAATGTTATATACTATACTTAGATGGGATGGACCGCAGTGTGTTCCGATTTGAAGGCCCAAGGGTGGAATTACTCTCTGATATATATGACCAGTAAAACGCCCTTCATAATCACGCGTTTCACGAGCGCAATGTAAAACGCTGCATAACGTAGAGTAACCCTGTTTAAAATACAATTCGTTAGAAGACAAGTTGACAACAAAATTTGAACGTGGTGATGCTTTCGTGAGGAAACGGATGGTTAAAAATAATCTTACTCTACAAACAACGGAATATCCAGCGTCTTTACACTGTTGACTCCGAGTATATGATAGTACTAATGGTTGTGCCTATGGAAGCAAAATGAAGAGAAAATAGGTCATCCGAAAAATAATTTTGGCCAAAAGTTATATGGATTCGGGAAACGATGGAAAGATGGTTGTATTCATATTTTTTCATTAGGGCGTTCATGTAATGTGAAGATCATTTTCGTTTATCTAAATGGTTACTTTTGAAAATGGCGCAATTATACGAGATACTCAATCAACAATGAACCAGAATTTGACATCATTAACAATAGCAAAAGGTACAAATTTTACTTCTAAAAGGGACCTCTACGCGATATACCTTGTTCATAGCTAATGATGGTGACAAGTTTTGAATGGCCCATTTTGAGTCCAAATGGAAGCCCCATTGTTAATTTCATGGCTTATGCAGCATAACATTATCTTTCCCTGTATCTATCTTAATCCCTACTATAATATCACGATAAAAAATACCCTGGTAAACAATTGATGACCGCCACGTAAATTCAACTGTTCCTGTGTTTTTCGAGTTGTTTCGAGTACAGATTGTATCGTAACACAATATCAATCGTTCACTGGATATTGCCTAAGTTTATTGCATCATTTCTTAAAATCATGTTCGGTTAAAGAAAATTCTAGTACATCCTCTTCAAGGAACAGCTAATACGTATTTGCATATATTGCATATATTGATTCGGAAATTGGTTTCGACAATACTATATCTTCGGTCCGTATTTAAAAAGGGAATCTGTTGGAATGCCAAAATAACTAATTTGTCATCGCAAACTTTACTAAATACTTTAATTTTAATACAATTTCAGATGTTCGTCCAAACATTGGTTAAGCTCACGCCATTGAACCGATATACCAATCTTGGACAAGAAGTGGGTTTTTCCCGTCTCGCGCTAAATCAACACCGCCTAAGTTGAGGCCCTACACAATACAAAGCTTCCGTGTGTATTACCTATGTTGAAGATATTGTAGATTAACCAAGCCATTTATGTGACTATAATCATGCTTCGTACAACTTTATATATATATTTGCTTACCGGTTTGCATTCACGGAAAATATCTTCGCCGTCCTGCATCGGAAACGACGGGATCGCATTCACACATTTCTTATTTTCGCAGATCTGAAACATGAATGCATCGCGTTGTTAAAAATTGTATCGATGGTACACCAAATGATCAGGGTTACGACATCTGTTTGGGAATGTTGGGTATTTGTAACCTCATGTGGATCAATTTTGTAACAGGAAATTTTGAATTCATCTATTGTCTCGACATCACTGTTCGACGGATCCCTCGAGCATCAAAACTGTCAATCGTTTACCATAAGACCTTGCATGAGATCCATATTATATCAAATATTCTTGATCATAAGTTCGTACGATTTGTCGAATACACGTACATATATTGCACGGCGTCATCGAACATTCGAGAGCCACGACTGTCAATTGTCAACATGTGCGACAGAGACAGTCGAGATCGAAGGCCGCATGCGCCGGTCATCGACGAAAAATATTGACCGTAGATCCTGGAGAGTCTATGATCCCCTCCAGCGAGGTTTTCAAAAGAGCCGGTAATTCGACAAAGACGTTCGACGATTACTTCGTCTTCGATATTTGTAGAAGTGGGTCGATTTTCGAGGGGTCGTCCGAGTTATAAAATTGTCATTCTGTCTCACGAATTATTAATTGCCATTCTATCTGAAATTATCACCAATCCTAAATGTAAATTGTCAAGTGTAAATCTGAAAGGTGAAAACTGAAGGTCTGCCTACCGATCGTCAGAATTTGTTACTACAAGGTAAATAAATTTATATATCTGCACTGAAACACCATTTTGACTTTGCAGTGCTATTTCTTGGTCATCCAACTGTACCTATCCTGTGATTATCTCTTATTTATTAATTGTTAAAGTTTATCAGTTTCCTTAAAACTGATTGGTGCTTAACTATATCGTAAAAATATAAAATAAAATCAACTAGAGCCTTGTCAGTCGAAAGACGACGACCGCCGCAAATTTCGGTGTAAACTTAGAAAAGACAAGTGCCGGTCTCAATTTCTAACTATTAAATGTTTGTGTGAAATAAAATGTTATATATAATAATCACTTTGTTTACGCCGCACGACGTTCCATCTTCAACGCCATGCCGGGGCTTTACCTCATGTACCACGTAAAAGCCATCAGGTGCTAAACGACCGCATAGTAATGTGCGGCATGAAAGAGTGCAGTCCTGTTTAAACAACAAACCACCAGAAGGAAAGATATTTAAAAAATTGGGTGGAGCCCAGAAATATATTAATTTATCTATGAAAAGGGAACGTTATAAATCATCTTACAGAACAAGCAGTTTGGTATCCACGAATTTGACATTGTCGATGCCGAGTATTTACCATCTCTTGGCCTTGTACCTACGAACATTGAATGAAAATAAAATGACAAGTAAATAAAATCAGCCTTCACGGGTTGTATGTTCAATTACTTGATAAGACATTCTGTCTATATGTATGGTACCCTATTTAAGTTTATCGATGAAGATAAGTCGAGAAAATGAGGCTATACGAAAAAAAAGATTTTTTGAAAGTCCTAGTAAGCACACAAGAGACCCATGGTTATTAAATTGGAATCATTTTCCATCTCAGTATCGAGGTCGTATGATGGTTATTATCGTTTTAAACATACATCTCTGATTTACTCTACGTTATATTGTAAAATGTCGTAGGTGACATCATAATGAATACAATAAAAATAAATGTATCTCGTTTCGAAACCGATAGTCACGCCATTTTGAGTTTTTGATAATAGGGCCCAATATACGATCAAGCACGCAGATATTGGATGATTATATTTTGAAATACGGTTTAATTCTCTTAGCGTATCTGAGCCCTTTAAACCATCTTCCATTGCAGATTAGCCCTTTTCGGTCGGGTAAGATTCATTCAGGCCATACCTTCACAATGGCATAATCGGGCTTATGTTTCAATTTTCGTTTTCAGAAATAGAAAGTACTACAATTTCGTCGCTATTGGGACTAAAAATCTTTTTCGATTTATGTTCGTATCGATTTTGCCGAGGGGTTTGTTACTCGCAGGTTCGGTACCCCATCGATTTCCAAAAGGAATCAATTTCGTGCGATTTCCACTGCGATTTCCACTGCGATTCCCGTCGTTTCCGAATCGAAATACCTTGCGGTTTCACGTGATATTTAGTGATTCCTATGTCCTGATTCCAGATGAAATGGTTCACCGATTTCTCGAGTGACAAAACCGTCGGATCTTACTAGCGATATGAAGAAGGAAACATAATAAGTCCTCATTTAAAAGACCGATTGTAAACATTAGATATTCCCATCAACAATAGAGCTCAATATAACTATTGTGCGTGCCCTCTGAATCCATCGAACTATCATGGTGACCTTTCTTCCATTTTATTTTATTTTCTCAACTTACTTTCATTAATAAATTAAAATGATTTACCCTTTCCGTATGACCTAATGCACATCATTTCGACCACTTTTGAACTCGACCATTTTCAATTTTGATGAAAATTAAATATGTTATACTACCCCATTGATTTTTGTGAATTCAAGAAAAATTTATCCAACCGAAAAAAGTTATGAATTTTGAAAAAATGTCTTTTTTCCATCATTTTCAAAGGCACATAACTTTAAAAAAAAATTATTAACCGAGACGAAGTTTTCAAATTTTTTTATTTTGAAACGTGCTTTTCAGAAAAAATTACAAAAAAGTATTCAAGTCATACTCTGTGAAATGTTTTTTTTAAGATAGATATCAATTCCTCAAAAACTCCATTTTCCATTTTTGATTTTCTATTTTTTTAAACTTTGATTTAGTATACGTTTAATGCCGCAAGGTTCATTCTGGGCAGATACCTTCTTTTACATTTTCTTTTTCAATCGGGTTATTCGGAAAATTGATATTTTTCTCAGAAAAACTGAAGCAATTTTTTTTTCATTCGAAATAAAAAAATAAAAAAAGATATCTACCCACTATGAATTTGGCGCGACTAAATTCAGAATAAATCAAAGTTAAAAAAAAGTCAAAAATTTAAAATGGCGATTTTGATACACCGGGATTTTTGTCTACAAAAGTGAAAAATTTCATAGTGATTTTATTTTATCGTTTTTCTGAAAAGTGCGTTAAAAATCGAAAAATTTGATTAAACACCGTCTTGATCAACCAATTTTTGAAAAATAATGAGCGTTTGAAAATGGTTGAAAAGACTTTTTTTTCAAAATACATAACTTTTTTTCGGTTGGGTGAAAAAATTTGAAAAAATTGACAAAAAAATTTTTAGTCGGGTAGAATAACATAAAATTTTCACTAAAATTAAAAATTCGGGTTCAAAAGTGGTCCAATTGATATGGAAAAGATCACATACATCTATGTATACAGTGTCACGAAAATAATTTGCAATAAAATACTATCAAACATTTATCGAATATTATAAACGAATTAAACCACTCAGTCAGCAAAATTTTGACACGGTGGCCGATCTAAAAAATCATTGTTCTCTATAATTTTGGAAAATTTTGACGACTCTTGAAAAATTTGAGCATAAAGATAATAAGATATTTGTTCCTCAATAATAAAAATAAAACTTTAATATTACCTTAAATATAATTGTAAAAGATGACAACCACGTCATGATAAACGCTGCCATATATATACGAAAAGATGGACCTCCGTTCATGATATTGGAAGGCTATTTAAATAGACATAAAAAAACGTTCACATCTGTATCACAGATCGTCCGTATGGCGATCATTCTCCGGCAATGATAGAAATATACAATCATCAAACCGTCCATAATGATGAAATATTAATTCATCCCAATTGAAGAATAAATCTTCTATATCGAACACGCTGTTTCAATAATACACTCGCCGTGAATTAGGAAATTAGGATTATAAAGTATACCTTCAATCGTACTGAGCACGTCCAGTCAAAATCACCCCAAACTTAGATGCACAATACAAGTGGACGAATATTTGTTTTAAATACTATCACTTTGGACAACAAAGGTTGTGATATGGTAAAAATTAGACTTCGATATGACACGCCGGCACTCGCGACCACGTCTCTTGTACCACATCAAATTGAGTCCACGAATTTCCACGTGACGTACTTAAATTTGCTGTTAAAAAATGCGTCGTATACCTCGATTGGCTGTTACAAAATTCGTTTTATTAGTTTACGTCGTTGAGTATGCGTTATAAATTTGTATCGCAGTGTGCAGCCAAGCTAAGCGGGTAAAGAGCCTAGCAACGTACGAGTATAATATATATTTTTCTACAGCAACGTCTTTTTTTCTGCTCGAATAAGTAATAGAATTTTTAAAAATTTCCACCAACACCGTTTTTCTCGTAAGTAGAGTCCACTACAACTTTGTAAAGGAATAATGGATTTTTAATTTTAACGCGTAAATTTAAATCCTCATCAGAATTATAAAAATGAAACATCATAAAAGTTATACGAATGGTAACCGCAATTGTTCATCTAAGATATTTTAATCCCTACGAAAAAATTGGAAGCTCTTGTTATTTCTTAATATTTTATATGCAACGCCGTTCTCTATGGACCTGCACTAGAATTTCCGTTTACACGACCCTGGTTTGTACGGGCCAGCCATCAACGTTTTTTTCACGCTACGTCACGATGTCGGTTCCTGTGTGCCGAGAATGCACGGTTCGTTTAGTTGACATCAGTCCTCGAGGAATTTCAAGTAATAGGCGGAGAGTATTCCAGTCTAATGGATCGCTGCAACCAGAAGTTAATAATAAAATTTAATCCTATTACGGGATGCTTTCTTCGTTGTTGCTATTCACTCAAAGACTCTCGATAAACAGAATGCAAGAAATTATTTGAGTCTGTCGATAAGAGAATTTGGGTCAGTTGTCGCACTATTCTACATGGGTTACATAGGAAGAAGAATTCAGAAGGGTTGCATCCAGGTCCCTGGCATTAAGCTTTCCTGGTGTGTCCCTTAAGGTCGCCGTCCGCTAGAGGCGCTAGTGGTACTGCGCGAGGCTCGTATTTATGCAATTCGCTGACTGTGACGACT
>JAPYZT010001590.1:0-20123 GCA_030522965.1 Tryphoninae sp. A BG-2022a
GCACCTCCGAAGACAATACATAACTCCGTTATTGTTCAATATTTTTGTAAACAAAAATCTTAAAATATAGCTGAAAATATACCTTATTATGTCCAAAAATCTTCAAAACTTTCTATCGAGAACTTCCTTTTAAAAAAATTCGCAAAAATCTCCTAATTTTTCATGAATTACACTGGTATAGATTTGCATCATCGACACTGACCTTCAATGATTTAAACGACTTTGACCTCCTACTGTTTTTTATGCGCCTTGAAGTGCTCTATAAGATGGTTGAAAAAAATGCCCCATTCCATTTAAAAAAGTGGAATTAACCTTGACATAGCTTCAGCGCTTCCACCGATACAAAAATAAAGTAGTCCAGTACGACGGCCTTCTCGATCGCTGAAACTTTCGTCAACAACCGTTTCGTATATGATCGATAGTTTGAGTGTTATTACTCTGTAACACTTTATGTGCTTCGCCCTGTATATATCTTTAGGTGACGAACGATATCGAACAACAAGGGGGAGTGCTCGCAACAGGATGCAGGTCGTAACGAACGCGAACTGTACCGGATATGGCGGTGCGTTGACCTGTGGCTAGATGGACAGGCATCGCATCCGCAGCTCTCAACGAAATGGATGCTGATGACGCTGGGAATATGTATCACCGGTAACGTATACGTGAATAATAACAAGATAATCTCGCTTCCGGGGGTACCAGCATTTGCGAACCTCAGAATATTGCGTCGGTTGCCCTCAAGCCACGTGTGCAATAAGCCGGTGAAAATTGTTCGTACCTACATATAGAGAATTAAATAAGACGATATTAATGATAGCAGCAATCGCGAGCAATTTAGAAATAAAACAAAGCGAATAGAAATATACACACTGGGTTGTTGCTGATAATATAATATATAGGACATTCTACGTATCCTCCCAGTATGCGAGAACGATGTTGCGAAGCTGCGAGGGTTGCGATACGTGTACGGTCGCGAAGGTAAGCCCATGTACAGGATGACCTTTCTCGTAGGGTAGATATAAACGCGAGCACAACACGCCACTGGAGGGACTAGTGAGGATTTAGTTCGAGTAGCCTCGTGACATCGTTATAATACCTACCATTGAACGAAGAAGGTATACTTGGTGGATCTCTGCATGCGATGGACGAAGAACCCTTTACAGGGGATGTAAATCGGATAGTAATGCGGTATAGAGCATACCCATTTCTCTCCCTCTCTCTCACTCCCTCGGGGATGTTGTATACGCGCGAAGCTCGATGAAACGCGCTTCGTAATGCGCTCGTCTGACGGCTTTTGGCCTTCGCCTGGCAGAATATTTCCTTTATCGGACGATAACAGGCAACACATACTAGAAGGGCCGTATTACCGGGAGTTTCACTCAGGGGTTCCTATCTCGCGGTTGCTCTTACCGATATATGTATATATACGATATGTCGATATAGGTATATACATGTGTATATGTGTTTATATACTTATATATGTATGATGCGCTGCATACATATATGTAACGCTCAAACGACTTTCGTCGTAGAGTAGGTTTGTTATGATGCTTCGTAATCGTCGCCTCATCTTCCCTCTTATCCCTCTGAACCCGTTCTCGTGGCATATAAGACTGCGTTACCCGATTAGACCGCGATATACGGATGAAACCCAACGAACACTTCTGCCTCTCACGATTATATATCCCTTCGAATACTGCGCCATTCTGCTACAGCAAGAGCAGACTCTGAAATAACAGATAAGCCGCAAGCTATCGAGGTGATGATGAACAGTGGCTACGTATTATATTCACCGAACCAAACTAGGTGATAAATAGATGGATGTGTAGATGTATACATGTATCGTGAAGCCGATCCCCAACATTTCTGCTCGTCCTGTCAACAGGGACCTACGGCTAACCCTTAATAATAATAATCTCTACGTGTACTCGACAGAGAATTAACGGTGGTACGTTTTCACCAAGATGCAGAGTGCGCTTGTTGATATGCTATCCGATATGACAAAGTTTGTACGAGGCCACAAATTGAAATAGTAGCAAAATCAATAATTGAGGTAGCTATAAACGACGGTGTTCGTACAACTGCTTGATTTACGAGAAATACGAGTCTCATTAGCGGTAATGACGAATGGCTAAAGATGTAGCCCATGTGGAAATGGCGTAATAATCCGGAACGCGGCCAAACCTAACATGAAAAAGGACAATCAGAAGTTTGAAAATCTGTTTATTAAAGCCAATAATCAAGAAGATGACAATGTGAACAGCAGGGGTCAGTAAACAGTCTGATAATCTTTTAGGTTATACAAACAAATGGCTCCTCATGAAGCTCTCGTTGTTATTTACAGTGTCGTGTGTTGTTTCCGTGTGTATAATTCGTTTTCTTATTTTGTCTAAAAAGCAGCCTTGCTTATATTTATAAAATGTTTATTATATCCGAGAGACGACGGCGCAGAAGGCTTAACTAAACTGCGCCCTTTATTAGGAAAAAGGACAGTCAGGGTTTAGGTTTTAAGGAATAACTCTGGAATGACGATGGTCTCTAAGGATTCATAGGTTATGATGTATTCAAATTGTTCAATATTCGATGGTCGTTGCCATACGATTGGTAACTTACCGCTTCGGTATGAACGGGATGAGCTGCAAAGAGGAGGCCAGTCAGAGCTGCGAATCCTGGTCGAAGGGAAGCCACTGCTAGGCTAACCCTTGTCACGAGTACGCATGCTGCTGCATGAAGGGCTACATTTGTTGCGTGATACCACATAGGGGTTAGACCCGCGATGAGGTAATTCAACCTGAAACATTAATTGCAAATCGATGGTCAGGAATGAAACAAATGCAACACGATGGGTAATATTATTGTTATTTTTAAGGCGCAAATGTTCAGCAGATTTAAGGAAAAGATTCCTTGATTTAACGGTTGTTCAGGAATTTATAGCTCTGTTTGTCTGTATGGATTATGCAATGGCTGTAATTCAATCGGTGTGTCTACGAGACGATCCCTATGGTAGCATGCGTGATGAATTCGCACCCGACTGATCGGCCAATAATTGAAACCAGACACCGAGGATTACAATTTCGTCTTGGTTGGGCGATGTCCATGACGATCCGATTTTACGCTAGTCGCGATTCCCCCGTACATAGATAGCACTTGGGTTCAATCGTGGCAACAACGCAGACATTGAATCCAGATGATAATTGGATAATTGCTTTTGGGGAAACGCATTGAACGTGTTCGCACGGTAGAACCCTCTAACGAGATTCCAGAAACGGAACGTCAGGCCGTGGAATGCCGGTGTAGTGTGCAATTGCAGTTGGGCTTCGATTATCTGCTGCAACTATTCTGTAAAGGTTCACGTAGAAATGGGTCGATCATGATGATGACAGGTGGATTGTGTTTGTTGCAAATAAATTGTTGAAAAATACTGAAGATACTAATAATACGATTAATTTTTTAAGAAAATTGCTTGAAATAATGAAATTCAAATAATGCAAATGATATTTAATTTTTGTCATTCCGTTAAGTGACTATGAAATTTCGGCATTGCTGCGACACAAGTATTATTATTTTAAGGTCAAGCCATTAATTCGTTGACGCAAAGAACACTTCGTTCTCCCAACTGATTTATTTTCATGGTAGATTTCTTTAGATTCTTCTAAGGAAAAAGAACAAAGAACGTAAGCTTCAAACTAAAATGCAAAATCCCTGAATCTATTCAGACGGGATGAAAAACATTGTAAAAGTCCGACTGGTGTATTTATAATTGGATTTATACACTCGACTTAAGCGGTCTTTACGAAGGAGCTAGTTCAACTGCTACTAACTTTGGCATTCCCGGCACCTTCTACTTCGATCAACACGAAGTGGGGATGGGACAACCTCAAGAAATAAAATGAGAGGGGACTAGCTTTTCCTGAGAAACCATCGTATTTCACGCGATAATGAAGTATTTCTAAGCCGACTTACAGAGGCTCACCACAGAAACTGGGCGATTTTACCACGACTCGTACCACAACTCACCGCAAGCTGTAATCTCCAACATTAATTTACGAACGGCATTATTGAAACAATCCGGAGCTTGATGATGTTTATAAAAATATAAATTCAAACATTAATGTTACTAGCATACAGAGGGAAGACAAAACAATTAATAATTTACAACAATAATGACTAGCGTGTGTTAGTCTACACTTTGCAATATTTTTTGTTATTATAATAATTTAATACAATATTTACTATAATAATAATTTAGGATAAAATGTACTGAAAGAATAATGGACAAATATCAATTCTCGAATACGTTTAGCCACGGAAGGGTTATACCAGATATGGTATACGTTTTACTCGAGGAGCGATGATGGGTCTATAAGCCTTTGAGACGTGTGACGACCACAGGCTTACCTATGAAATGCGATTAGCCTGTTTTCGTTTATTCTTGATGGTATTTAGAGTTTTTTCTGTAAATTGTTTTTATTGTATATTTCATTCTATCCGCGAGATGAAACCCGTATGGAAAACCCCAATAGAATCCAGAAGGATTATTCGCAGTGAAATTCTTACCAGACGTTTCCTTACGAGCGTCTAGAATTAGTTTTTCTTTTACTGTTTTAGGAAAAACGTACGTATCCTACGAATGTTGATTGAGGGCACATGATTGATGGCAAGACTCGCCTCTTCACCAGAATATTCATCAATTAGAACTCAGCAAATAACGAATATTCTTCCATAACCTTCCAACAAGCTCATCGACCGGAGAAAAGAAGTCAGTCAAAAAATGACCATCATTTTGATTAAAAGATTGAAGCTAAAAATCTTTAAACAAAAATTAAATTGCTGTAAAATAATTATAAAGTGTTTGTTTTTTCATTCGAAAGTTGTAAATCTTCGAAGATGAGAGATACGAGAAGAGAGCGATTGCTACAGTTTAGAAGATGACAGGGATTGACAAACCCTTGAGGAAGAGGAAAAAACAGTATTAGGATCTGGCAGAGGGAATGCATCGAGAAAACGGGTCGCGCCACCAGGAGAGATCGAGATGAAAACAAACACTGTGTAGCCGCTGACGCGCGATCTGCTCGGGCAATAATTTTGGAAGTCTGCCGGCGGCATAAGGTCGACGCCCCGATGGAAAGCTGGGGTTGTAGTACAGACGACTACGCGGGATGGGTTACGAAAGTTTGGCGATGTTCCAGGTGTCAAGGACCGTGGTGGTGGTTCGGGCCGTATTCCTATATGCCCGAGCCTTAGGTCTCCGTGTCTCTTCTTCTGGTCAAACAAAAGCAACTGCCACCACTGGCTGTCTGGCTATATACTGATGAGGCCGGCGTCCAGGCCGCAGCATTGCCAGCAGCCGTTCTACCCGGAAGAGTGTATGAACACCACTACCCCCTTATAAGAATAGAACACTGCCACAAATGATTTAAACTTTATGGAGTTATTTTGAATGAAACAAAAATCCAATCCACTACTTGATGTCTTAATTATAATTCCTGTAAATGTGAACGGGTGAGGTGTTCTCTTTTTATGAGGAATGAAATTGTTGTTACTGGAAATAATTTTGTATGTATCTGTAGTAGTTAATATTGTTATTTTTATATTTATTTTTCAGAAATTCAGTTAAAATTGGAGATTTTTTAGTTTTTGACTCTAAATTAACGGTTTTATGAACAAATGACTCAATCTTCAATTCCCTCTAGACTTTCAGTTCCGTGACTATATTGACACAAAAGTCGATTGTTTCAACTTTGAAATGCTGCCTAGTTCACATCGCTACCATAATATTATTAATTTTTCACGGGTTTTTGAAGTTTATAGATTTCTATAAAAATTTTCATGAATCGAAATTTCATTATTGTCAAGTCACCATCGCAGCCACTAAAATTTACACATCCAGATGAATTCTCTAGCGCAGATATCGCCACCAGATTTGAAAAACTGTGAACGCGTTGTAAGCGCTTGCGGCAAATTTCCTTTGATTTATGACAAAAAAACGACACTCGCGAATCGGCTACCAATGCTTGCAAACCTACGCAAACCAAGCCAAACACTCCATCCGCACGTTTGAATTTATGACGGCTTGTCCAGGTTTGCCAAGCGTGCGATCGCGGCTTAATATATCTCCAATCACATAAAAAACGTATAATATCGTATTTCGATTATTTTCTGTCTTTAGGACTTTTGCCGATCGGTAATTTGTCGTATGTCCGGAGAATAATCTGATTGTTCCTGATTTTTCGCAATTCACCATTTTTAATGAGCAAACATGGTATATTTCACTTTTATCGTCTTTCGGGCGAGAGTTTTCCTCAAAACTATAATATATATATATATATATATATATATATATATATATATATATATATAATTATTGTACCACTGATAAAATAAGATCGCTCGCGATACGCTGTGCGCATACAGATTCGTTGAAGTTAAAAGTAAACGTAAGAGTCTTTTATACACCGCCGTGTTGAGCAAACAAGGAAATAGGATTGACAAATAGAGTGTGGGTTTACCCTCGTCGGGAGTCGAGAATCGAGACGGAAGTAAATCAGTGATCGCGGACGAACTTTTCGAGACCAAAGAAAAATATCTTTCGTTCGCCGATAAACGGATGGGGATGTAACGAAAATGCGAAAAAGGCTCTGGGGAACTTCAATATCGTTATTTTCTAAATTTTTTTTTTTTCTTAGGTCAAAAACACCAATGGGAATATAGCTCCATTGCGTTTTTCAGGAGGAAGTCTTGCTCTTTGAGAAATTGTGCATCTAAAACGAAGGAAGTTAACAGAGGCAGAGCTATGAAGTAATAAAGAGAGCGAGGGAGAGAAACACACACAGAGAAACTGGAAAGTAACGAGGTATTACGATTTTCATATCGCAAATATAACACAATTGCAGTATCGCCCCCCCCCCTCCCATAAACAATTTTTTCGGCACAAGAATTTCCCTTAATTTTGAGTTTCGAACTGGGTTGTCAAATTGCTACTTAAAACCGACTACGACCCTTTATATATCCCTTATATACCCCGCCCTTCAGCCAATCCCTAAGCTCGATCACTTCTGAAAAAGCCATACATCGACAGGAGGCGATAAAATCCTTAATATCACTGGACATCCTCAAACGAACGACATATAACGCTGTAAAAAATCTCGAGTCAACAATATGCAACCAGAAAATAATCAACATTTCGATATAATACCTAGTCAAACTCGAGATATTAAACGACGAAGAAATTTTTTAATAAATTCCTTCTTCTTTGACGACACGAAGATGAGCAAAAAGGCGTACAATCTATTTTCTTTCGAACTTTTTTCTTTTCTTTTTCGCAGCAGAAAATCCATCCCTCGTTCCTTATTAAGGGACAAACTTCGAGAAAAGTTTTCGCGATGTTGCCGTTTCTCTATCGTGATGCTGCGCTGCAACTCCGGGTTCCGGCGAGTGGGTCGAATGGGAGGAACGGTCTACCTCGGCGAAGAAACCTTGGACAAGATTCACTCTTTTCCTCCTCTGCATTTTGCTGCAGGCAGCTATGATCCCTTGCTTCATCCCTTAGTTTCCAGTTTTCTATCCCCTCTGCGTTCGCCTCGGTTCTTATGTTACTCTCCTTTTGCGAAAAACGTAAAGCTCCTGCCCCGCTACCTTCTGCCGTACTCTTCTTCGTAAACTCTCTTTACATCGCTTTTTTCCCCTCGCAGATGCGCACATGCGTCTGTATACATATATATCTATAACACCAACATCGATAAGTCGATATATTGGGGAATAGCGTAAAAACTTCCGAGAAAACCGATGGATTAAAAAAAATATATTTTCACGTTCTAACACACTGTATACTATGTTACTTCTCCATATACGTACAAGTTCTGTTCTTATTTTGATAAATGCGAATTCGCATCTCGCGCTACGGCACAATGGAAGGTTCAGTTAGGCATTGGCAACATATTGCGTGACATTCCTAGGGAATGGAATAACATCGGCAAAATTGACCACCTGAACATACATATTAATCCACCTGATACAACGTTGAGATGTATAGAGGTTCACCCCTATGGTTTGAAGTTTACCGCAGACCTGCCCACGTACTCGATCCTGGACCGTGTTCGATTCAGCTTTTTCTATCTCGCGTTCTCCATAGCCGAGCTGTCTCACCCTCCCTGGTTACTACGGTGATTTAAAGGACGCTCTGTCCGCCGACCACCCCCACCACCAGACTTCCGGTCACGTACGTGAAATAAATCGTCTGCAGGCAGAGTGCAACGTGTACGTTATATACCTCGCTCCATCGCTTACGCGCTCATAAACGTGACGATAATTAATTCTAGTCTCCCCCCCCTCTCTTTCCCACGCTGATTATTAGACCCAACCCTCGATTATCAGCTTGAAGAGTTAGTAATGACACAAAAATAAAAGAAGTTATTATAAAATATTGATAATTGTACATGGTAAATAAAGCTCACAAGTTGTACGTTGCATTTAGAAAAGCTCTTGTCGAGTTTTTCTGAATGTAACGTATGTATAACTGATTTTTATTTACAACGTGCAATTATCAATATTGTAACGCATTGGCGAAAGAAATTCTTGCGTCAGTGTAGGTAACAAAGTATAGCGATTACTAACCCCAATGAACATTTACATTATTGTGCAATAGCACTGTTCGAGTAGAGAATCTTGCTCTTGTCTGCATTCGCATAATAGAAACTCGCGGTACAATACCTAAACTCGACCATGAATGTGACTAAGGCTAGGTGAAGAAAGGGAAGGAGGAAGAGAGAAAGTGAGAGGATAGCGGAAGAGGAGTGTGTGCGTGTCGATGGTTGTATTAGGGTGCACTAGACTCTAGCGCAGAATCTCTTAGTCTACCTACAACATATATACATAGATATACGTAGAAATGAAGAGGATGTGGGAGAGTTCGAAAGCAGAGGCGATAGAGAAAAATAGAACAGGATAGACGGAAAGAGAGAGGGAGAGAGATGGAGAGCCAGTGAGAGAGGGCCGACTAAATCGTCCGCAGACTGACCGCTCATCCTTTATCTCTCTTTCCGGTTCCTCCCCTTCGCTTTCACTCATTCGCTCGTACTAAACCTTTCTCTCTCTCTGTCTATTTCTCTCTCACTCCTCCCCAAGCCCCGTCCATTCCAACGCCATATTGCACCCATTGCTTCATCGACTTCACGTTTTGTACAGACCGACGCTTCGAGCCCTTTTCCACAGATGCGCCATAAAAGCTCGCTATTTACCGCGTTCCATTCAGGATACTTCGTTTTTCGCTTCGCTACAAAGCGAGTGAGAGCCTCATCGCGCAGGCTGCAAGGCAGAATGATTCGCAAGCATAGACTTATTTGCGCCTATGGTAATGGAATCGTAGGGGTGCCAGTATTGGTGTGCAAGTATCGGTGCTACTAAATTAATGGACAATGTAGAACTAGTCGACAAAATGAGTAAAAGCTATCGATATATTAAATAATTCGCTGGATTACACGCATTTGCGCTATCATCTTGAAGGGGAGATAGTGCATTCCGATATAATTCCGAAATATCGGATGCACTCACCAACTCCGTCTATATTTATGTAGATCGCCTAGAATCCATATATACATATATGTATATGTATGGGGCATTCCACGCCAAATCGGACACTATTTAACTTTTACGTCTCCAATTTTTCTTAAGTTGTTTTCTTTTGAACTGGTTGAGGCTAGCCTCCATGATTGTTTCATTTTTGTTTATGAAGCGATTCAAGAGATATACACTTTATAAAAATGACATCGTCTGGTGAATTATTTTTTTGAAATGCTCGTTACTCTGCGAAATATTGACCATTTTCTATTTTCACTTTTTCAAAATATTCAAAAAGGTATATGCCAAATAAGATATTTATTAATAATGATTAATAAATACTTTATTTTGTATATAGTTTTTTGAAAAAGAAGTGCTTATTGTACTTAGGGTAATGCGCTTAAGGTAAAAATAAGGTACTTATTAATAAGTACCTTATTTTGGTACTTAATACAATATTTTGTATATAGCATTTTCCTTAAACTACCCTGTAGAATAATGAATAATCTCTAGGTGTGACTAGGATGACTATTTGTACAGAAACTCCTGAGTATACAAATTTTATTTTTAGATATTTTACAATACGAGTAAGTTAAAACATAAAAATTGAACATTTGTAAATGTAGATCTTATCGTTTATCTATTCTAACACTAGGCTCAAACTTTCTCAAGTTAACAACAGCGTTTTTACACAAAAAATTTGACGAAAAACGATCACTACATTAATCAAAATTAATAATTTATTGTTGAAACTTAAAAATCGCATAGTAATAAGTATTAATAAAAATTGATATTTTAAGTGAAAAGAAAGTTTAAAAAGAAAAATTTTAAAGAAAAGAAAGTAGAATTAGGCCGATTAATCACCGAGTCATGACCAATTCAAAAAAATTATTGATGAAAAAACTTACCTTTTCAAAACTTCATATCTCTTAAATAACTTGATAAACAATTTTTTGTTTAATCATCGAGGCTAGTCTCAATCATTACTAAAAGGAACAAAAATCAGAGATGCAAAAGTTTCAAGCTGTCCAAGACTTGGCGTGGAATGCTCCATACATCGGCTGATATGTATATCAATGATAGAAACAGCTCTGCCTATAAAGAATGCATGCATAATTGGTGCTATAGTCCGCCTCCATTACGATACTTCCTAGGTATCCACCCGTAGAGAGATTGTATATTGGAAAATATCGCCGCGAGGAACTCCGGCTTGTCATACACGAGATAAAGGACATATTGCTCTAGTCTCGTCGTGAAAGACGATAAAGGGATACACGCACGAAGAGCTTTACAATGCCAATCGATCCGCGCATATTGCACCGACTCAGTTATCATTTATATATGTATATCATTTATATATAGATACGTATATATTATCGTCATATATGCGTCGCTGTTATAAGCAGCGGTTCGTATGTGCGATTGAATATATATAGATATCAACAATCATTCTTACAAAATTATCCATAAAGTCTATCATCGGGATTACCAACGATAATATTTCTGGATTAAATTAGAATACGTATCGCTCGTACCCGAAAGAATGGCTAAGTTAATTTCGTTGTGGAGTGAAAATCTTGTGATAAAAATATTTCTTCCTACTGAAAGAAATTTCAGGGAGATGAGGTTGGATTTATCTGATATGTAATTTTGGAATAATAGAGAAGAGAAGGTTGAAAAAGTTTTTGCAGAGAATATTGTTAGTTTATTAATGAGTGAGTATCTTTATTTTCATTGAATGATCGCGGGCTACAACAGCCCTCTCCCTCCTCCCCAACCCCTCTAACATGTGTATTTCTTTAAGGAGGTTCGACATATTGCAGCGCCAAAAAATGCATTTTTTTCATTTTTTTTTCTCTGAAAGTACATGTCTTTCTTGATGTGTGGTTTAAATTTCATGAAATTGTGAGCAGTGGAAGTATAATAAATAATTTTTTTAAGTTAGTGTTTGAATTTATTAAAACTTATGTTTTTTCATCTGCAATGTACCTTTTCTCGAAATGCACTCATCGTATCGGCATATTTTTTATTTACGTGCATTCAAACAAAGAACGTGTCGAGCTATTTAAAAAAAATACCATTTAGACCCGAGAAAAATATATTTGAAGGTAAAAAAACGTGGTCAAAAATTTTAACAAAATTTCAAAACGATGTCAAATAATTCTGAAACAAAATAACGAAAAAATAGCTCGGCACAGTTTTTATAACACTTTAATATACACACAGAACAAAAATGGTCAAAGTCGAACGTACGGTTCCTGAGAAAAGGTACATTGAAAATATCCATTTTTTCAGACCAATATTTTTCGATTTTCAACTGGTCCCAAAATTGTTCTATTTCGAATTCCTCAAAAAACCTACACACAATTATCAATATAACCTTTCCGAACAAAACTAAAAAAAAATCATCGAAAAATATTGAATACTTTTGAAGAAATCTTAATTTGAAGAAAAGAAGATCAGATCGGAGCTTTCGAATATATCGAACCTTCTTAAGTACAAATAAGTTGATTCTGGCACCTGCGTGTTAATCATGCTTTTATACAAGTCATATTTTATAACCTGTATTCCGTGTGTAAAGGCATAAAGCGTCTCTTAACTCGTCGGAAATTGTGGCTTTCAAACGGGGTAACGCACGCGTGTAAAAGTTCGTAAAAAGAGAAGAAGAAAAAAATGTTGCTGGTATTGAAACAGTCGCACACACAATGGCTATTCGGACCGACGGCATGCATCGTGGTTGAGCATGCGGAGAAATAAAAATTTACCGGTACTTGAGCCGGGCGCACGCCATTTGATCTCCATCCATTCCGCCACAATCCCCAGTATTGTGAACAATGACCACCCTTGGCAACCACTCGCTCCAAAGAGTAGAAAGGGACAAAATTCCATTGCGCAGCAATGTCATTGGGAATTGCAGCTTTGCCTTCGTTGCGAACTGCAGTTCTATAGAATTTGTTGTATGTATACAAGCGGCCATACGCGTGGGTGCATTCGCATTCGAAATATTTGGGACCAATCGGTGCATACTCTCGAACTGGGAAAATTCTTCCCATATCTATAACAACGCGTGCCCGTGCGGCTTTTCGCTTGATACTCGATTCGTTGGAAGGTTTGCGGTCTCTGTGGGCTCCCATGGACGGTTTTATCCGCGAGCCTAGCCTGCTCGCCCACGATCAAATGGCGTTAACGTACTTTCACCATTCTCTACTGTCCTTTTTTTAAACCTCGACCTCGAAAAAGAACTGCCTCGTGAGTAACTTTGAGTACGAGCGAAAGGTCGATCGGTTTGAGAATTATTGAAATCTCACATACTCGTTGCATTTCTTTTCACCAAGGATCGTCAATATTATAAGTCTTTCGTACCTCTCATTAATTTTTCTTTCGATAATTTTGTTTTATTTTTTAAACGAATCACATTCCGCACGGAGGCTTTTCAATATAGAAAACCGATCTTTCGCTTATCTCTACGAGCCAATCTTTCGCTTATCTCTACGAGCCAATCTCCCTTTTGTCATTGTCAGTAGCCAATCGGTTTTCAATATTTTATTCTACCTATTTTTTCCCATAACATTTTCGTACTCGATCGACCACTCGCTGTCTCGTCAGCTGCGACAATTATGGCAAAGCCACGGACGTTCCGCCAAGGTTATAAAAACTGAGTTGTCGAGAGAGAAAGCGGCAGAGAGAGAGAGAGAGAGAGAGAGAGAGAGCGAGGGAGAATGACACAAAGAACCCAGCAACGACCCAGGTGTGCTCTGCCATCTTCGGTCATCCGGTACGCAATTCCAGCGCAAACATCAAGGGAAATTATCGGTAAATGCTCACGAAGTGCCCCCTCCCTATCCCGGCCGACATACGCGTTGTAAAGGAAAAACTACTCGCTGGGAAAAAATATTTCTCCACGCGGCTCTCGCCAACGAAACAATGGCATAGTGCTACGAAAATTCGCAAGTTCCATATAAAATGGCGCGAGCTCTCGCGTTCCGCGGTTGAGAAATTATGATTGATATTTTACGAAGCAAATATCGAATACGATAAAATCTTGTGAAATTCGCAAAAGACAAAGAGAGTAAAATGGACGTGCCGTTATTGATGCAACGCACGATCTATATACATAAACCTTTATTTTCCACGAGCGAAAATTTTTGCGGAAAAAAAGGTCTGTTTCCGCTCGAATAAATGAAAACAAAAGAAGCGAAATAAAGTCATAAATCTACGTGGATACCAGGATTTTATAATCTTAATCCACGTACAGAGGTAGCGGAGGTATTCGCGCATGATAAATGAGCTCCGCTTTGGCGTTAAACGAGGCGCAAATCGAGATTTCCGACGAAACGAATGAATGAATTTATTCTCCTCGAGGTAATGAAACGTTGGAATAATAAGTCGGATCTCGTCAAGGCCTGTGATTAAATGTAATGTAAACAATGATTATTCGCTCAGGTGTTCGCGAAAAAAAAAGTGTATCGCGATTATCGTCGGTATAATATTTCTTCGCTCGTGAGCTCCGCGGGAGCTTGAAGAAAATGGAGGAGCTTGTGGCGTATACGAAGAGAAGAAAAAAGAGAAGGAAGGCCATGAAGAATGGAAAACCTCCGGGAGTTTCTCGGGTTGGCGTATCCGATCGGCAGCCCGTCTCGACCGTAGTTGGAATTCTCCGACACTTCGCGGGCTCGCGTGACTCGAGTTCGAGGTGCCGGAGAGTCTTATATCGTGGATCATGGCTCTCATGACCTGTATTGGCCTAACGTCAGATATATATATATATATATATATATATATATGACGTTAGGCCAATATATATATATATATATATATATATATATGGATTTGTATGTATACGAAGCGTGATCATGGAGTTTCCATTTCAAACGACTCAAGCCGGCGTGTGCCTGGGGAATAACGCGAAAACCCAGCTCGTGCTCGATCTTTAAACATGCGGCTAGTTCCTGGCTCTTGCGATTCATTACGAATCGATCTTTTATACGACGAGCACGTGTTTTATTGCCAAGAGGGCTAGGAGTACAAGAATTTGAAGGCTAAATTAGGTCGACGCGATATCATTCATTTTATCACGTATGTCTTATATGCACACGTGTATAGATATAAAATGTATGTATAACCATCCACGTTCCAACTATCTTTCACTCTTAGCCCCCACTCCCTTGCCCTCTTCTTGTCGACCGATTGAACGAACCCCTCGTCTCGTATACAAGATTTTTGTGGCATACGCGTCTCTCATTTTTAGATCGCCCTCGCGTATAAAGGATAAATCGTAATACGAGATGGGGCGCGTGATCGGAAATATACGACGAGTATATGCACGAAAAGGGATAAGAAGAGAGGCTGATTCGAGCACGAGGAAAATAAATAATGGCGGAGGAAAAGACAATTTAAGGAATATAAAATGTAGCTTAAAGCGAAAAGTCGATGCGCGTTGGTTTGTGTTATTCAAAAACCTTATGCACATGATGCATATTCGTTGCATGGCGGATTTTATACCTCGGAAATGATCATTTTCGAGCATACGTCACGATAAAACTTGTATCCCGAAGGAAAAATAGTACGAGAGATCTCATTTCGTTCGTAGAACTCATTTCGTCCTCGACTCTTTCATCGAAAAAGAAGCCTTTTTATGACTAGGTATTCACCGTGCGAAATATACGTATGTGTATGTACATTTTGATATATAAAAGTGAGCGCTTCAACGCGAATGTCGACGCGCCACTCGTAGCAAAATATTGACTATGCGAACTCTTTTTTTACGTATCGTGCCTTTGTAATATATACACAAGACATAGATACATATATGTATGTATTACAATCTCACGTGCACATTTTCTTTCTCCAAAGACGATACGAATATACCAGCGATATCAAGCCTCGGTTAAGTGTATACGTAAAGCTCGTTGTATATTTCGGTGTACCGTTATGCCGATGGTGCTCGTATCACGCTGAGCCAGAAGCACCCTCGGATGAAATATTAATCAATGCATAGGCGTCGGGAAGATTGATCCGTTCATGTTGCAACTGTCCCTCTTTCTGTCACGTAGAAATACACCATCTTGGGAAATGGAAAATAACCAAGGGATTTTCGTGGGAAATAAAACGAATTAGCTGGGTATAATGATCCAAAAGATTTAAAAAAAAATGACATTTCTATAACAGTAATACAAATATTAAAACCGAGGGAACGACTGTTTAATATCGTGACGAACGAGATCCGTTGGGACGAGGAGAGATTTGAGGGAAAAGTTCGCTTATAAGAAATTTCAATGTCGAGAAAAAGTTTGCCGGCTTCAACTGGGGTGAATCGAGAACGAGCGTCAGCGTCCGTGAGTTTTTTTCGTATAGCTTTGCGCATACACGAGAATTTTTAAGTGTTTTAAAGATTCTCGTTGGCATATTCTCGCGTCCGGTACTCAAACTCTCGTGAGATGTATGGACGTAAAAACTCTCGGGTAGTCGTACGATCGCTCGGCTCGCTATTATAATGGAGCATAAGGAGCCTTAATCCGACAACGAATGGCTGATCGTTATCGCGGAGAAAATTGGGTTATGAAACAATACGATCCTTGTAAAGACTCGACCCTCTTTTCCATTACGAAGTAACGGTTTTGAAAGTAACTTCCATGCAATCTTGTATCTCGATAGGAACATGAGACGGCCGAGTATTTAGTTTATCACGATGCCAGTGAAATTTGCGCAAGTAACAACAGCTCGGCATGACTGAGAAAACTCGAACGCGTGTGAATCTTTGTCACCGGTGCGTATTAGAGGAAAAGGTTATAAAATCTTGTTAGAGCAATGGAGAAACCTAGTGAGGGACCTGGACAAAGACATACACACACACATATACACATTATATAGTTGGAAGACGTAGAGAGGGTACGAGGACGAAAAGAGGTTACGAAGAAAAGAGGTACAGAGGGATGTGCGAGACTGAAACAAATGCTAATCTTATCGGTCCTGGGGATATAAAGTTTCGTCGTAAAGGCCGAGAGATAGCTTCGAGGGCGAAACAATACGGTTAATGGGCAAAGTCGGAAGCCCCAAGAGCTGTATAGTAATACTATGCGTTATCTATAGCTATACTATAGATATACTGCCAGTAGGTTATTGTAGCAAGAGAGTTTCACGCCCCAGTGTTTCCCGAAACGAAAAAATCTTCGAGTCCTCGACTTTTTCACGAAATATCTGGTTAAGTCGTAAATAGAAAAAAGACTTTCTTTACCCGGGAAGATTTCTATTGGAGATTTCTTGGAAAGGGAAAATGGAATTGTCGATTGGAACAACAGATGCGAGGAATAATAATGAAAATTTCCATGTGGAAAAAAAATAAATATTTAGGTAGAACTTGAAACACGACAGGCGATAGAGATGTGTTTAAGGGGATATCGTGCACCGCCACGTCATTGACATGCAATTGTAACCTATTTCCAGAATAATCGACCTGAAACTCGCCCTGAAGTAGCTCGCCAACTTTAGCAAGGACGAAATAATACTTATTTGCACTTATATTCTTGGAACAAGAAGAAAATTCGTGCAATGCACCGTAACTGCGCGTTCATATCCCGTAAAACTCATACCTAGTCCGTACTAGGCGACACAAGAGCAAGCAGGAATCGAGTTCCTCAAGGCGTTTGTGGAAGAGAGAGATACGTATCGATATCGCTACCCCAGGGTTTACCCTCGAATGAAAGTAGGTTTTCCCGAATACTACGTAAAGGTCGATTTTTTTTTAGCTTCCGTTTTTCCACTCCCTTTCTCCTTCTCTCTCTCTCACTGCGAATGCTCAGTCCACCCACCGTTATGCAGCTTTTCGAAGCACACAGCTACGACCGAACGTTCCCTCTAGTTGGCTTCGAGTTTAGCTATATTTTGATCAGGACGAGAAAACCAGCAGCCGGTGTAATTTGTTTTCCTTTTTTCGACTCGCACGATGCAAAGTTTCGTCCACTGTGCCACATTTTCGCAATGTTAGTCACGGCCTTTTTCCGACACGAGGATATCCGGCGAAGCGCCAGCTGCGAAAACTATTTTCCACGAGTCTGACGCGGTTAGAAAAGCGACGTTTTCGCGTAAAATATTCGGCAACGTTCGGTGAAACAAGCTGAGTAACATTTTGCAACGAAACATAAATATAGTTTCACGAGAATATGACATATCGCACGTGTCAATGTGTCAAGTAGAACGACCGCGTATACAAGAGACCTTCGAAAATCACGCGTCACTGAGTCTCGCTGTCTCGGAGTTTCTCGTACGAAAAAAACGCCAAGGATAGCCATAAAGTTTCGTGACGCCAAAGTCCACGAGGGAGCAAGAGTGAAAAACAAGGGTAGACTCATTATGCGCGGGCAGTGTGTGAAACTTTCGGAGAAGGAATTGAGACGCGTGACAGAAGACAGGCCAAGAAGGTAAAAAGAAATAAAAAGAGAAAAAGGGAGAAAGAGAATTCGCAAGCATGTCCGAGGAGTAGGCGCCGGCCACTTGTCTCCAGGGCCTCGTATTGTCTCGAGAATGAGCCGGGTCGTCGTTAAAAAAGAAGAAAAAAGAAAAAAAAATACTCGCGAAGGTCGAGCACGTACGAGAACATTCGCAGAGAGAACGACGAGGGCTGCGTACTCGAGGATTCTTGTTGTGCCACTCGTACAGTTGATGTGCATTACGTAATGCAAGAGACGGCTAGGGTTGAAGGTACAAGACGAAGAAAAGTGGCAAAATGGCGTTACTCTGCTTAGAAAATGAAGGAAATTAAAGGGGCTGTACAACTCGCATGAAATTTAAAGACGACACATCGATTCCTTAATTGCATCGATCACCGTACCACGAATTTTCGTTTCGATCTATTGGAGATGGGTTGGGAAATAATTATAACTCAGGTAGATGTTCAATTAACTATTTAGCTTTATTAATTATGTGCGAAGCAAGGTCCATCTACTCTTGACAAAGATCTCTACGAGACTGACGACTTGTCACATGAACTAAAGGAACAGTCACTAAGCTAGAAAAGAAATTATAAACCCTTTGATCCCTTTGTACGTATTTGACCACTATCGAATCGCCGGTCAATATTTATGTTTACACGGTCTCGTGTGTCGATTTGTTTTTGTACTCTAATCAATGTATACGTAAATATATTTCTTGCTCTAAATAATTATCATGTATCCAATACGATCGGTCAATCAATGGACAAGTATTCGTCCCTTCGGAATTTCAATCAAGGGCTCTTATTTTGAACTTAAATGTAACATTAACCTCACCAGAACGTAACTGGAAACGCTCGGTTGACGAAGAAAACGAAACCGGAAGTATTGGCGTAGTGTCGTATGGAGTAGCGCAAGAAAACGATAAAAAGAAACTGAAATAGAGGGCAGAAAGAATGGTTCATACAGTAGTCGTATAAAGTTCCGTGGGGTCGCAGCTGTAAAGTGGCACCGTTTATTTCCGTTTGCGTCGATAAAAGGACAATTAGTAACGGGATTCAGTAATACATACGGGGGGAGGGGGGGGGGGGGAATGCAACGGTGTTACCCTCGGTGTTAAAATGCCTGGGAGCTCTCCGCAATTTCCTAACCGATCGTTTCTCACCCCCTTAATGTATATACGTATGACACTATGTTCTTACTATACGAACGGGTTGTTCCAGTGTAAACGGTGGCTTTTCCGTTTAGCTCGTAGCACGATCCTGCAACAGGCTTATTTCTCTTTCCATAGGTTTTTCGGCTCTTCGTATCTCTCACATAGCGTCAACGACCTTTTTGTCTCAGCCGGAGATAAGAAAACAGCGATACGCCAGTTGAATAAATATGAAATGTTTGGATCGATTTTCGTTACGAATTGTTGGAGCATTTTCGGACAATTTTGAATACAAATTCTTCGATTAAAAAATGTTAAAGCTTCGAATGTGATAAATGATCGTTTTTCAGAACTCGATCGGAACTCGATAAACCAATGTCCACGCATAACCGAACGTTCGAAGCTTACGAGACATTCGGGGATAATAAATTTATTCGAGTTCACGCGATTCTCTAACTTTTTTTGTTATCCATCAGCACTCGCTCGATCTACTCCACTTCCGGAATCCTTTGGTCGCTTGCAAAAAAGAAGCATGGAAAAGAGAAAGGAACCAAGAAAGCTCGAGGTAAGGACGTAATCAGCGATTAAAACTTTTTCACGACAATTTCTTTTATTACGGACGATTGACCGCCCTTGGCACGGTCGAGAGACTTTCCTCCCTCTCTCCCTCTCTCTCTCTCTCTCTCTCTCTCTTTCTCTCTCTCTTTCTCTCTGTCTCTCTCTCTCTCCCTCTCTCTTTCTCTTTCTCTCTCCCTCTCTCTCTCTTTGTCACGTTGTCTTTTTTTCCCTAACAAAAGAACTCTGGGAGCTGAATTCCCATTCAGGAAGATAATATATCCCACGGCTCATCGATTGCTCCCTACGACGAGAATATACATTTATATGTGTATATAGATAGATAGATAGATATTGGTTTTTATTATACCTAGCCGAAGGCGTTGCGTATAAATGTGTACATTCAAAGTGACAGTGTTCGTTTCAGAAGGTAA
>JAPYZT010001591.1:0-20110 GCA_030522965.1 Tryphoninae sp. A BG-2022a
ACAAAAACATATGTGGTTAAGGGAACGTGCTATATTAGCAGCAAAAACACCAATGTCAATTATATAAATTTCGCGAATCAAAAGAGAATATCATGAGAAGCTAAAACGTACAAGTCGATTGCTGCTTTTATTAATCAAGAACAAGTTGTTAATTATCCAGCTGAATTCCTAAATTCGTTTCATTTACCAGGCATAACGCCGCACGTTGTAACATTAAAAATGGGCGTGCCTATCATACTTTTACGAAACATCAATCCACCACGAGTTTGCAACGGTACTGGGCTTCCAGGGAAAAATATGATGAACAGTATTAGCGAAACTACAATTTTAAATAGAAAATTTGAAGGAAAAGACGATGTACTGTTGTCACGTATCCCAATGATACCAAAATCTATGCCATTCGATTTTAAACGTCCATCAACGAAGCACGAGGACAATCGCTAAAAATGTCTATAGTATAGATGATATTTGGAAAGTCTATACTCCGCATATGGACAAAAAACAAAAAATATTGTGTGTCAAATAAATTATCACACCAAAACGGCGTTGCAACGCATGCCGGGTATCGCTAGTAGATTATATTTGGAAAGTCCATGCTTCACACATGGGCAGAAAAAGAAAAAATATTGTGTGTCAAATGAATTATAACACCAAATCGGCATTGCAACGCATGCCAGGTACCGTTAGTCTTATATATAAAAATGGAAGAATGTTTGTTTGTTTGTTTGTTTCATTGTTTGTTTATCACGAGTAAGCTCCTATACCATTCATCCAATTGCAATGAAAATTTGGAGAATTGTAGTCCTCACTCTCGAGAAGGTTTCTGCGTTAGTAGAATAATTTTATTTGTCAAAATAAACGCGTACGGGACAAAACGAAATTAACATTTATGTATATCTATATATAGAGATTATTTGACAGCTGTCAAAGTATGCTACCCAAGTGATGAGCAAAATAAAAGACACTCATTTGTTTTAACGACTCGATCGACTCGATATTATATATTAGTTGCATAATTCATTTGACAGCGAATGTCTGGTTAATCATGACTGCTAATTAAGAAGCGATTGGAAGATCTGCACCTCAATAAAAAAGGAAAAATACATTACGAGTTTCAGAAACGGGCGAGCCCCGAGAAACAGGACTGGAAACCGATAGAGTAGGTATGTACGACGACGTACAAACTTTCGTAAAATAACAGCAACAACAGACGAATTGATTAAGAAAGTTTTTGAAAATATTGCACATAATTGCAAAAATCATAAGTGGTTAAGGGAACGTGAAATATTAGTAGTAAAAAATATCAATATCAATTATACAAATTTCACGATTCAAAAGAGATTACCACGAGAAGCTAAAACATACAAGTCGATTGCTGTTTTTATTAATCAAACACTTGTCATGCATACCGCCGCACGTTGTAACATTAAAAATTGGCGTGACTACCATTCTTTTACGAAACATCTATACGCTACGACTTTGCAACGATACCAGGGTTTCAGAGGAAAATATGATGAAGAATATCAGCGAAATTACAATTAAAAATGGAGAATGCAAAGGAAAAGATGTACTGTTGCTATGCATCACAATGATACCACCAGATACGCCATTCGATTTCAAACGTGTGCAGTTTTCAGTGCAACTTGAATTTACAATGACTATCAACAAAACATAGGGATAATTATTACAAGTGTGTGGATTACATGTGAAAAATTCATGCTTCACACATGGGCAGCTTACAATTAGTCCAGTCGAAATGTACAAAAATATGACTAACTTCTAAAGAAAGAAACAAGAGCAGGGCTAATTTTTTTGTAGGTTCTTTGGGCCTCCAGGAACATGCTCTTAAGAATTAGACAAATTTGGACATGTTTTTTAGCAACCAGAGATTGTTGAAAAAAAAAAACATTTATTTAATTTTTATTTTTTTGTTATGGATTTTATCGAAAAATACTTCCTACAAAAGTTATAGCCCGCGAGTTTCTCTATAAAAAGAGTCATATGCAAAACTCACATAACACTGTTAGTTTAGCGGTAAATTGCAATTGAAATATAATTCATTGTTCAATGTTTAATTCAATGTTTTGTTTAGAGCATCGCGCATCGGCTACTGGAAACTATTGCAGACTCAGGAATATTTGTGCAGTATAACCAGTTACATTTCTTACACGATATTGCATATTTTAATTGTAATTTCCGACACTTGCAATAAAATGTGCAATCACTTTTATCACACGAACAAGATATAATTTCCAATAAATTGGGCGGTATTAAGGCTTTCCTGCACCAAATGAATTCTAGCATATTGCTACTTTTTTCACCCTTCGTAGCATCGGGTCTTCTGAACAATCACCAAGCCATTCACAAACTTATAAAAACATGCGAAGCGAATGTTCATTATATGCCTCAGCCTTTTGGGGAAGACAGCACAAATTAATTGAACTTTTCAAGCTTGAAGATCCAATTCCGCCCAATTCATTACAAATTATATCTTGTTTGTGCAATAAAAGTATTTGCACAGCTTATTGCACGTGTTCGAAATTAAGGTTAAAATGCATATTGTGTAAGAAATGCGACGAATTATTTTGCAAAAATATTCCTGAACCCGAAATAGTTTCAAGTAATGAAGAAATCGATGCAGAATTTTTAACATTTTCGGATAAAGTTGATTATGCAACTAATATTACTTTGTTGCAAACGGAAGTCCCGAATGATGCAAGTGGTGATGAAAACTATGAGTATGTCAAGAACAAAACTAAAAAACAAGAATTATTACTAGAATTTTAGGGATAATGTATGTAATATAATTATTGTAACAAATAAAATTTCGGATAATGTGAAATTTATTTATTTTACCCTTACGCATTTATTGTAATCTTATTTATGCGCACAATCATATATAAATTCACAGAAAACAATAGTTATTGGCATGAAAAACAGAAAAAATTGATTTTCAAGAACATTTCGAACTTCGTGAGAAAAAAATACGAAAAATAAAAAAAAACAGCTCTCTACGACAATTTATAAGGGAGTTATTGAAATTGTTAACCAAGTCGCCTGAAGAGCGTCGCGGGGCGAGAGTCGGTGCCATGTGGTCACCGCTACTCGCTATTCCGCGAGTGGGTGATCGAAGTAGATCATTACCCGCAATCAGACGAATGCTCCAAAGGCTTAGTATCATATTAAATCGTATACTCAAAAATGTTGCAAATCCTCTGCAACTTGAATTTTGTGAAAATTTCGATTATAACAATAATAAATCGAAAATACGTATCAACATCGATATCTCGGCTTGTAATGAACATATGGAGACTTTTTTTTTGCATATAGTGTGTCTTGCATAAGTGCATCATGATCTCAAAGAATATATTTCAATTAGCTTTGTAATTTAAGGTGGTATTTCTATTTGTTTATAAGCTAAAGTTTTATATTCACGAAAAATGGAGTTTTTTTTTCACAAAATGGTTTTTTTAAAGATAAATCCTGAATGTACATGTTGAAAGAGACCCCCTGATTTTTTTTCCCGCGAAAGTCTTTTGTATCAGCTGGAATTTTAAACCCGCGAATTGTCGCCGATTAGAGATTGTTGCTAAACTATATAACATAGATTGATAAATTTTTCGTGATTCCCTTGGGGACAGTTTTTCCTAGATGATATATGAGTGTTGGAGCGATATGTTGATAAATGACCGATATTCGATATTCTAAACAAAAAAGATGAATTATTTTTTAATTGCAATTTACCGTTAACCTAACAACGTTGTGTGATTTTTGCATATGACTGTTTTTGTAGGAGACATTCGCGGGGTATAACTTTTGCAGGAAGAATTTTTCGATAAAACCCATAACAAAAAAAAATACGAAGTGAATTAACGGTTTTTTTTCAACAATCTCTGGTTGCTAAAAAATATGTCCAAATTTTTCTAATTTTTAAGAGCATGGAGGACCAAAGAACCTACAAAAAAATGGCGCTTCTCTTGTGCCTTTGTTCAGAACTCATGTCTATTCCGGCTGTACTAGCTATATGCGGCCTGCTCCCGCATAGGAAAATCGTTGGATTTGTGGTACGAAGAAAATGTTTTAGGCATTTTTAATTGGTAATTTATTGTTCATTTAACGAGCAATATTTAACAATAATTTTGTAAGACAAATCAAAAAATCAAACACATTCATACACCCATGTCAATTCTCTCATGAAACACTGCGACACAAATGTTCTTAAAAATATAAGTGTGTGGTACTCAACTTATGGAACGTCAGCGGTTAATCGATGGAGCGATAAAGATACTTTTTTACGACTTTCTTCTCGATGGATTCCCTCGTATACCTTTCGAAACGACTCGTACACTCTCAGAAGTCAGCTGGAATATTTGTATCGGAAAATTAATACCTATTCATTTATTTCTTGTGACCCCTCCCATAAATATAATCGATTACAATTGTCTTTTATATAGTGGTACAGCTTATTGCTTTTTTTTCGTTGCTTTCAATTTAAGATACGAGAAAAATTGCCGAATGAGTAGATTTTAATTTGAATAATATCAGAATTCATCCTTAGCCTGTAAACCTGGGTCAATATTGTCCGCACCAAATAGATTTGTTCGAATCGATCGAAAAAAATCCTCTTCTCTTTAGCCATGCCTAACAGAACTTCGAAGACACGGGAGTGTCGATGGGCAAGGTCGATTTTGTCCATTACTTTATATCCGAGTATGGAAAAGTTCAAAATTCTCAAGGGCAAAAGCGACTCAGACCTACAGTGCATACAGACTTTTTCAAGAGGTTTGCGATTTGATCGAGAGATGACAAATTCAATACGAAGCAAACGCAAGTAATAAAGCGTCCATTAGCGCCACTCGAAAATCTCGGCTTTTCGTGCTTCAAAACCAAGCATTTGGGGTATTTGATAATTTCAATTTCTTTTTTTTTCATCGATTCGGTCAAAAGTTACAAACCTCTATTTATGACATATAAATATTTTTGGATAAATGATAAAAAAAAACTCTTGCTTTTTTATCCCTCTAATAAGTGAATCAAAGGAACTGTGTTGATTTTCTCAGATTTTTTGTAGCACAACGAATACATGAAAATCGCGTTCGACAAAAATTACCCAGGTTTGCATGCCGAAATTACTAAAAAATATTTATACGATAAGTGTTAAAAAATAATTTTAATCCTCCTTACCAGCAGTAGAACTTTATCCTAGAATTACGTGTACATATTTTCAGTTACTTACCAATTAACGATGTAAAAATGCGTACAGCCGAGCACGAAATCATAACCGCAGCCCTGTTGCAAGCGTTTTTATACGTTTGGTTTCAAGGTTTCTTGAGACTCTGAAAACGATTTTTAGCTTCGTTATCAACTTGGTTCCGCAATTTTACTTCTTTTTTATACGCTTTTTGAGTCACCGTCTACTAGTCATGCTAGAAACTGGTAAATTAACAGGTATTTATAAAACAAGGCATAATTATATTCGCGAAGATCTACTTTATTCCTTTTAACAAATTATTTTTAAATATATTTATTAAATTCTTATAAAATTAAGATGGAAAATTATATTTTATATAAAAATGTGATCGAACCGTTTCTTTGAGAATTGATTTTGGAAGTATCGAAAAAGGGCTCAGAATTGTTTTTAGACAGTTGAGGAACCATGTATTGAAGTGCACAACATTTTTTTAGTTGACATTTTGTTACAAAATGGCGGTGCCACATTCAACCTTCTAAGGCGTCTTTTTTTTTTACGGGAGAACAGATTTCTCCGAAAGTTTAAGACCAAGACCAAACAGCCTAAATATTTCTTAATCTATACGACATTGCTTATAAAACTGCGTAGGTTTTTATTAAATTGATATTTGTAAAAACAGTGCCCTCATGAACCAAAACATGATTGTCGGTAAAAAAGGAGCAATAAATTGTTTGTAAAAAAAGATTATAACGTATTAAAAAACGGCTACGTACGTTTACAAAGAATGTAATTGCGAAGCTACTGTCTAAATTTCAAACCGGTCCATGTAATAGCCTCCGAGTAATTCATCCTCCCAGTTTGAAAATCATGTTTTCGAGATTATCGCGTTTAAAGATTTGAAAGTACTTTGAATTGCGGGAAAGTACGTTGGGGGAAAATTGAAAATTCAATTCTTTAAATTTTTTTTCGCTAAGGAACTAATTGTAAGTGTATATTATTTTTATAACCCTAAATTATATTTGCAGGAAGAGAGAGGCAGTGGCATAGGTGAGCCGTAAAGTGGTAAACCGTAGTGAGCCGGATACCCGCAGGCATCAATGGAATTTTTCTATGTGCTTTTCTGTGCTCTCGGTTCGGGACCCACATAATCAAAACATGTAGGTCCACCGGAGTGGTTGATGGTGGCATTGAGGCTGAAACTGTGTATGAGGAGAAGAGATTTGTGAAAAGACGAAATACACTGAACATTGGAATTTGTGCATACAACCACCCTGGTCTGAGGGCTATGCATCAAATTAATATCTATCTCTATTTTAGGACAAAAAATTGATTCTTTCGAAATCCTGAAGTGATGTTACGAAGGGGTAACATCACTTCAGAAATGATAGCATCACTTCAGGACATCATTCACCTCAGAAAATGCGAATAATCTGTTGTTTTTTTTATTGTATTTTTTGTTTCCATTAATCTCGGTTTGCAATACTGCTTTGTGTAACGTTTCCGTTCGATGATAAGCCTCAGTTTTGAAATGGATCAATATCCATTAACCTTCAAATCTATGATTTTTGAAATCTAAGCATGATTGTATCAATCAATCGATTGATAAATCATCCGAAACTTAAACACAATGGCAATTTAAATACATTAACTGTTGTATATATTGTATGCGATAGAGAAGGGGTAACAAAATCAAAATGAACGTCGGGTGAAAATTTTGTTCTTTCTTTGATTCTTTGAATCCTGTTTCCCCAAAAGTAAACCCCTGTCTTACGATTTAAAGATGTTCGACATATTCGGATGCCCCGATCTGATCTTCTTTGCTTCAAATTGAAATTTCTTCAAAACGATTCAACATTTTTCGACGATTTTTATTTAGTTTTATTCAGAAAGACTTTATTGATAATTCTGCGTGAGTTTTTTGAGGATATTCGAAATAGGAAAATTTTGAAAACAGTTGAAACTCGAAAAACATTCGTTCGAAAAAATGTCTATGTTCAATGTACCTTTTCTCAGGAACCATACGGCCGATTTTGACTATTTTTGTTGTACGTCTATATTAAAGTATTATAAACAATGTGTCGAGCTATTTTTTCGATACTTTATTTCAGAATTTTTTGACATCGTTTTGAAATTTTGTTATAATTTTTTACTACGTTTTACCACCTTCAAATATATTTTTCTCGGGTCTGAATGTTTTTTTTTAATGGTCAACAATTACATCAACAAAAAAATATACCGATACGATAAGTAGAATTCGAGAAAAGGTACATTGCATGCGACAAAAACATAACTTTTCAGGAAACGCGATTTTCTGAAAAAGTTTAAATTTCTAACGAATTGAAACGCTATCTTAAACAAGTTATTTAACATACTTTCACTACTCAGAATTTCATGAAATTTGAGCCACATATAAAGAAAAACATGTACTTACATAAAAAAATTACAAAGATGGTTTTTTTGACGCTGTAATATATCGAACGTTCTTAAGACCCAAGAGCGCTGTTTCGTAACGCAAACAAATCCGTTTGACCCGTCCGACATGCCAACAGTGAGGCACGTGATAAATAATCTTGGCCCGAATACCTCATCACGTGTTCTTCACGTGGTTGTAGGGCAAGGGATTAATTTTGATACAAAGAAAGTTCACATGTTGGACAACACGAGATGAGTCACATAACATTACATTGTATTTGTATTTTACTTTAAAATGACTAAGACCAGGAACTGTCGATAACATTTCTTTGAAATATCAGTTTGAGTTTCCTGATTTCTGCCAATACAGTTTTATAATTTCGCGATTGTGTTTATGTGTGTCTATTTATTTATGTAGTAGTGATACAGAAACTTTAAGCATCAGAGATAACCTGAAGGTTATCTCGCCGACCTTGTTTACACAAACAAATACAACATCTCGTCTGTGACAACCAATTTTTTTTTAAATAATCTAAATGTAATAAAAGGTAACAATTTAAAGAAAAAGTTTATAAATCTTCTAGAAGTAATCTGTAGAAAAATCTTATAAGTTTCCAAAATTTATTGGAATGTGTAGACAGATCTTGAAAATGAGGAATTTATGAATCATGTGGGCTTCTACCTGTTCGAGACAGGTTTGGCTTTTGCATTCTTACTGATATTTTACCACGTGTGCTTTATAGTCTGCACGCGCATGTGCTGCACTGACCTTCCAGCGTCTGGACGTAGAGATAGACACGAGTTTACCGCGCTTTAATCTTTTGTCACATTTAAAACAAGAAAAAGCCTTCTGCGTTTTTTATTATTCTTGTTCAAATCAATACTAAATCTGGGATTAGCGCTGTGAATTTTTTAAAAAATATCTACGCTGTATGAATCATATATAATAGTTTTTAAATATATATCTCACTTTTCGACAATCGACAATTTATATTTCTAGCCAGAATTTTGTCTATCAAACATTAAAAAATCAAATTACAAGTTTTTTTTTTGATACAATTAGTTAAATGAACACATAAATAAATTTGTATGATTTCAATCATGATGTAACAAAATTTGAATGAGTGAAGAATTTGATTAAATTTTAATGAATTAAAAAAAGATTCGAGTAAATCGTAACAATTAAAATCGAGAGTTACCTTAATGAGTGAAATTAAGATTCAACTAAATGTCAATGAATTTAATCACGATTTAGCTAAATCTCAAGAATTAAAATCAAGATTTATCAAGCTTTTAATTAGTTAAATCAAGAATCAAAGAATCGTATCAATATTCAGAAGGTTACTGCGTGAGAACACACTTAATGGTACTCTGGTGGTGGTTAGCGCAAGCAAATCATGCGAAGGCAAACAGACATGCAAAGGTCTAGGATTAACATCTGACATTGCTTAATTAAATGGCCGTTAGATGAAAAGGAAGGAGGACTGGATTTAATCGGACAAAAAATCAAGATCGAGTTGCATATTCAACCTCCATTTATGCCTCTAACGTATACGGTAATACACCCGTTTTCACATAATATAACGTACATCAATCTAAACGAATCTAACCACCCGGAAGAACTAGATATGATGGGCTTTATTTGGTAGACCATGAATTTTATTCGTACCACCTGGGCACACATCGTTCCATGCATCCTTTACATATCCCCGACAGAAAACTAGATACCGAACCCTGATCATACCACTTTGTATTCTTACGTACCGTCCACGATTTTTTTTTTAATATTATCACGGACATCTTTTCTGAACTCTTCATGAAAATGAAATTCATTCAATTATAGTTCGATAAACAATGCAATCAACCATAATTCATATTTATGTGATAAAATAAAATGGGGGTATCTTTTCGTCGAGAAGTTGATAAATCTTATCAATATTTCATTTATGAAAATATTCTGAGAAAAAAAATATAAGTAATTTCTGGTGATCCGGTCTATGCTCATATATTTTTGAGAATTATATTTATTATATGAGGATTAATTTTACATTTGAATTCATTTAGGACTAGTTCTTCGGGATTGGACTGCATCCCTTGGTAATACCAAAATTAAGGTACTGGACAACGGTAAAATGTGTTTTTCATTTTTTTTTTACTTTCTGCAAGAAGCATTTGTTAAGAATGCTGACATCAAATTTTGTAAAGAAATTCGTCAAATTGACAGAGATACAGCATTTTATGTGAAACCGTTCCAACCGCACCGAGCGGTAGACTAGTGTTTGAATCATGAAGCCTAGAGGGAAGGAGATCAAACAGCGTAGGAGAATCATAACAAATTTGGACCCTAAAATCGAGGAAAAAGATATATGTTGGCTGTAGTTCGAAAATCAGCCACAAGCGCGCTTGTGTTGTCAGTATAGGACATGAAGTATGACATTGGTGATGCCATGAAGTGAGGAGTATTCGATATCGAGGCCCGGTCATTGCTGAAATAAGAATAATACTTATGTCTTTTAGTGTTTACACGCCGTGACATATTAGCTAATTACTACGAAATCGAACTTACTTACTTGTTATTTCGAACGTCCTAATTATTAGTCACTTTTTTGAGCACATATTAAAGGTTAACGAGTTACGAGGCGCTGTCACAATGGTGTATATCGCATAACGGATAACGAGGTTTGGTAACCCCCTCGACATGTGATAACGACCATTGTGGCAGTACCTCGTAAATTATTGACCTTTAATATGTGCCAAAAAAGGTGACAAATAATGAAAACGTTTGAAATAACAAATAAGTAAGTAAGTTCGATTTCGTAGTAATTAACAATTATCATATATAAATTAATTTTAGAAAAACTTGTTAAATAATTTTTTCCACGTGTAGTGAAATTCGTTATCGTTAAGGTAGCGTTCGAATCGTTATTTTCATAACGAGTTGTAGACTCGCGCCACTGAGATGTAACAATATAACCGCACTATCTGCAATACGCAGTTTTTTCTCTTTTCTCATTCCTCTGTCATCCTATACTAGCGCCAGCAGCGCCACCTCTATGATATTTTTCGTCGGTTTTAGGGTCCACATCCAAAGTACAGCGTGTGAGCTCCTTTACTCTAGGCTCCATGGTTTGAACTCTGGTTATATGGAAATTTGCGGCAAAAGGCGTTGTGGAGGAGCAGACCCATGAAACTGCAGCTAATATTGCTTCAATACTTTCAACAAAGGTCAAATTGGCCTCATTAATATATTGGACATATTGGAAAGATTTCAGCTTCTTAAGATTATTACGATGATTTAGACATTATAATAAGTAGGGCGCTATTTATTTCAATTAGCATTCCAATATTAAACAAGCATAATTAATTCTACTCGCCAACTGGAACGTAATTAAAAAATTACCCATGTGTTACCACCGTCGGTAAGAAAAAAGCCCGCGAAATTTAAATATGAGAAAAAAAAGGTTTCGATCGTATTAAAGCCCCATGAGCAAGACTTCTCAATTCGTAGCCGCTAACGATGGGGAACCAGGTATAAGCCGCCAACAGCAACAAGTCCCACCACAAACTGGTAAACACTGCTGCAGGGGATACAGGCACGAGGCCCTCGACGGTCTTTTTTCAGTTGGGTCCGTGGCTTGACAGCGTGGGAGCTGGTGACCGCGGATGTGGGATGCGGCACGCCAATACGATAATCTAAATTACAGAGATAGGTCGCATTGTATAGTCAAAGCATGCGACGGTACGGTCACCCTGAGGGGTGGAAAGGGACACGTCCAAAAAGAAGGGGTGATCGGTTTTGCCATCGTGTGGACACAAAAGCGTAAAAACAGAATGTCAATAGGTCCATCAAAATGAGATAAACATTAATTGAGAATTTATTGTTATCGATATTCGTGATAAAAGTTAAAACAATAATAATAATAATAATAATAATATATAAATAAAAAGGGGTATCTCTTGCTTATCTCCTAAAAATCCTCTTCTGAAGAATATTTTTAAACTCATTACTATTTATTATTCAACCAAACATAGATCATTGGGAAAACATGAAAGCTGAAAAATATGATGCAAATGGAGATATTAAGAGGGTTCTCCGATATTGTCCTAACCCCTTCGTTTGTATACACCACACCAATTCATAATTGCATATATAAAAACCATCTATGTCATAAATTTCTACGTGGGGCCATTGGTATATTATTATGCGTTTATATGTGTGCGAAGGCGTATTCGTATGCGAGTTATATTGTATATTTGCATCTGTATGCGCGGTTAATACAGAAACTATATAGTCGTCAGTGTCTGTTCTACGTCCGACCCTCTCTCGCTCTTTGTCCTTACCCGAGAGCACATTGGAAATCATATCATTGTCCTGTGCGTCGCATTGTCCGAGCAGCTCTCCATATTCAATTCTACAGGGTGGTACAAGAATTGCTGATCGAACGATAAGTCACAAATTTTATAAAAAAAATCAACAAATGGAATTTTAATATAGTGCACACGTGGTTTGGTTATCCACCACTCTTATTTCACGAACCAATAACATCTCGCTTTAGGATGGAGTGGGGGAAAGCCATCACGGCCGTCATGAGGGAGGGGGTAAGAGCACCAATGCCACACGTCGTTGGTCGCGAACCCCCCACTACTATTACCGCGCGGACCAATAACATTCCGGTTCAGGAGGGAGTGAGGGAAATCCATCTCCAGCACCACGAGAGAGTGGCTGACAGTAAGCAATAATGAAGCTGGTAGTGTTATTTATTTATTCATGATATGAAGATGTTGGTATATTTATATTTTTATGCTTTCCTACAAAAATAAAATCTTATTTAGATTCGAAGGTATAATGACTATGAAGTAAACAAAAAATATACTTTCCAGGTAAGTGTTGTTCGAGTCTTTTTCGTCTCTCAATGTTTTCTTTTTTAGATCGAAAAGACCGGATAAGCGATACCCAAATGGAACACAGTTTTTGGAACGGCCTATACATTAACCTCTGGATCTATCTCCGTCTTTCACCTCGTGTGCTCGCGATTACACTCGCATACTCTTCGGGGGCTGCTCTCGAGTGCATACGAAGAGGGTTAACTGTCGTACTTGAGTTTCAATCCTGCCCTCGAGATCCCCTCCCCTCTTTTCCCTCCGCCCCTTCTGGAGTTATTCTACAATTACGGTCTACAATGCCGGATCAAATTTTCGGTCTCAATTGTTGCCGGCCCGTGGTATTATACGAGCGTTGATCTCGGGGGTGTGTCGAGGGATTATTAGGCACCTATCGATCAGAATATAACGGCCGAAACGATGCCACATTTTTTTTTACAATATTTGTTTTTTTATACCTCGGACTATCGTGTATTTGTATGGAGAAAACTTTAAAAACGATGATCTGTAATACATGGTATAGGAAGGGTGGGTAAGATGGAAAATACCTATAACTTCGAATCACACGATATGACGCTTGAGTCGCTGTGCACATAAAGACTTGTGGTCACCTTGAATGTATGACCGAAGTTTAGTCCGCCTCGCGCGAACAAGAGAAAAGTACATAATTGTTTTGCGTCAAATTTTTACGAAATCTTTGCAATTTTGTAGTGATATTATTTGTACAGGGTAAGTAATATTACTGTTCCTTTTTTACACTGCATTCTTCTTAGAAATAGATTTTAGGACTCAATAGGAAAGCAACAAAAATATTAAAAGCTTAGGTAGAAGTGTTGATATCATTATGGGCAACGGGTGTGAGCAAGATGGAAAATTGAATTTGTGAAGAAGTTGGGGAAACTGTTTCATGTTGCCAACGTGTAATTATTTTGATTCTTTTGTCAATTTCTCGTACTAATTATGTTTTTTTTCTAGATAGTGTTCAGATATAATAGAAAGAGTGGCAGAGGATCTTGGAGTGAAGAAGCAATGTACAAAGCGATGGGCGGAGCTAAAGCAATAAAGGAAACGGAAAAGGGAAGGGGAAAGGGAGAATAGAAAATAATGATATAATGTTGCAAAATCCTGAGCAGCCATTAAAAAAGTATTTCTTGTGTCTATTCTGTGGCGAAGAATACGTGGAACCACTCACGGAGGACTGGCTACCTTGCGCAATATGTTGCCATGGGGCATATGAGTTGTGCACAGACACAGAAAATGTTTGTTTTTTGTGTTACAATTGCCAAATGTAAAGATTTAAGATACATTCTATATTGTCCGCATGAGCTTTCCTTCTTGGCCTTAGAGTGAGGGCAAGATGGAGTTTGCAATACTTATGGTTCATTCGTTATTGTAACGATCCTACTTATAATTAGCAAAAATTACATTATAAGATAACTTTATAATTACTTTTCAAATACTAAGAGGAATCAAGTATATAATATTATATTTAGTTGTTCTAATTTTTTTAACGTCATATAGCTCTTCCATCTTGGCTTTCCTTCCTGCATATCGATATTGTATTTCTATTTTTCTATCTTTTCTTAAATCGAACAATGAAATATCAAAAATTTGTTTGTTTTGAAAATAATCTCTTTCACACTTTTCATCATTTTAATAAATTACTTTATCGACAAAATTCATTATCGCTGCAGACAGGCATACAAAAACAATTTGAAGAAGAATAGTTGTTGAAGTTGAAGTTTAATTAAATCGCAATAAATCAAGCATGAAGTTCCGAGATCCAAGTACTTTGAATACTAATACTTCAGGTACCAACTTCTAAAGATGTCAAAGCCCCAGTGTTTTAAGTACAATACTAAATACTTCAAGTATCGAGTTCTAAGTACTTCTCCTGTATCAAGTATCTCAGATATCAAGTAATAAGTATTTTAAGTATTAAGTATTTCAAGTAAAAAGTACAAAATGTTACTAAGTACTTCCAAGTACTAAGTATTTCAAGTATCAAGTACTCAATTTTTCAAGTCCCACATACTAATTGTAAGTAGTCCTTGAAGCGATGCATATATGAAATACCTACATGGTCCAAAGATATCAAGTACCTGGTACTTGTAGTACTTAGACTGACAGTTAAATCGCCAATAAAAGAATAGAAAATAAATTTCTTCAAATCTCCTGAATAAAGTAATCGATAGAAAGCCCTATAGTAATTTTTCCTGAAGACATTGCTGCACAATGGTATCTTAGTTAAAGGCTTTAACATTAGAAAATAAAAAAAAGGTCCTCGCTGGTGTCTCGTTACACCGTTATTGATGAATAATGAATGCGATTCAATGGACAATGGTAGGATACGTTATGTTCCACAGGTACATAATGTATAATAATACTGTAGTACATATAACGTGTGTGTTTTTGTACTAGCGAAATTTGGTAGGCGTGTCTCTCTCTCTTCATGTCCCTTCTCGCTGCAAACGTAAACGATTAACGGAATTCGAGATGCACGAATTAGTTCGGTCTACCGCTGACAGACAGTAGTAAGGATGGAATTCGAGACGTTATTCTCTTCCGCGTACTGAGCGAAGGAACATTAAGTTTTCTTCTCGCTTTATTCCTTTTCCTATACACTTTACTGGCTGTCTTGTGATTTTATTATTAGTCGATTGAGTGTAACAGAAACGAAATCGATATCCTCGAAAATATTAGAATTTTTGACAAATTGAATATTTTTCTTCTCGTTTTATTATAAATTCTTAGCTGCGATCTACAGGAAACGAACCATTGTTTTACGATGATTTACATTATAAAAATTAATAAGCAACTCCATTAATACTATTGTTATATAATTCTTGGAATATTCGTCTGAGATAAAATTTATCATCGATGAAAATTATCGACAAAATAATTGACGTACTGGGCGGGCTTAGATTTAACGAGCGTTGTGTGCTTTTTCCATGGATGTAGACCTTTCGCGCGTCACTTCTACTTCCTTCCTGGCCGCAATGAATTTTAGTAATTCAATCAATTATTTGTAACGGTTCAAGATAGTCACTATTTTTTTTCACCGATGGAGCTTTTCAAATAAAATCATTATTATTCCATCGAATTTTTGATTTTTTTTTCGAGATTGTAATACTTATTTTAACGAAGGTTACCCACTCGTTATTTGATCGAAATCATTTTAGAAATCAAAAGAAGCTAGAATCATTTCTCGAGGTTCCTAGGTCCTCGCGGATAGCGAGCCCTACCTCTAACTAGCTTAAGGTAGTTTAGAGGAAGAAAACGATAAAATGACAGAACTAGCTTAAGGTAGTTCTGTCGTTTTATCGTTTTCTTAAGATTTTATTGAAAATTTGCATATATCTTCTTTGATGTCATATGTACGTGTGTAATAATTTTTGGAAGATTTTACAACGCGGAAGTTGAGATATTTATTAGTGAAAATTCGAATTTTCGGTAGTCTCTCATAAGAGCGCGTGTTAAAAGTTGTATTTTAATCCATAAATATCTTGGCTTCTACTCGGTGAAGTCTTCTAAAATTTTGCATACACTTTTATGCAACAACAAAGAAGCTTTATTTAGTTTTTCAAAATAATCTAAAGAAAAGAATTTTCGCAATTTTTGTAATTATACAGCAAGTACGTATTACCTTGGATAACCTTGAATTTGGAGTATGTTGTTCTTTAGTCAATGTGCAACAATTTTTCTTTATTAACTTAAGCCCGCAAACCTTTTGGTGTGTGAAAAAAACTGATAAATAATTTTTCGATTTTAAAGTCACGATAGAACTATTACGAGGCAGTGTTACTGACGATGAGTCATTTGCGCTTCGAAAACGAGATCCGTAAATTGCCCGGCACTGAGCAACCGATCGCCTTAAAACTTGGACGGTACATAGAGAATTATGGCACAAAGTGCATGACAGTCTTATTTTTCCAAAATTTTGTAAAAATTATTACAGATTCAGTTACCACCGGAAAATTTTTTTCACTTGCGTTTCGAAAACCAGATCCGTAAATTTTCCGGCACTGAGCAACCGATCGGCTTAAAATTTGGAGGGTACATAGAGAATTATGGCACAAAGTGCATGACAGTATTATTTTTCCAAAATTTTGTAAAAAATTTTACAGATTCAGTTACCACCGGAAAATTTTTTCCAAATTTTTGGAAAAATAAGACTGTCATGCACTTTGTGCCATAATTCTGTATGTACCCTACAAATTTTAAGGCAATCGGTTGCTCAGTGCCGGACAATTTACGGATTTCGTTTTCGAAGTGCAAGTGGCTCGTTGTCAGTAACATTGGACCTTAACCTTAATGTTCTATAATTTGTACAAATATTAATAGATGAAATAAGAACTACAACACCTTCAATCACCCAGAGAAGGATATCGATTCCATAGACTCATAATCCAAATCTAACCCACGGTTAATCTAACGCGAATCGAGTAACATCGAAACAAAATGGATCCCATTTGACAAATTGACTGGTATTTAACAAACTGGTTGCCGTTTGACAAAATGGACTCAATTCGTGATATTTCGATGAAATCATCGACTATATTTCATACCTAACTCTTTATTAATGGATCGCGAGACAACGATAAATATTATGAGAGAAAGGGAAACGAATATAATAACAGGTCAGAAATACTGAAAAACTAAATGAAGAGAGTTGAACGTTAAGGGCCAGGGGTAAAAAGAGACGGGTATGCTCTCCTTATCTCACCGTGGTTTGGTTTGACGCGGGGCCAAGAGGGGGTTGAAAGGGGTCATGGCAGTTAGGTATTATATTATACCTAACAGGAAGGAAGACAAAGCGAACAAAACACTGTCGGGGCGTCGCTGGTCTCGTCGCAGACCAACGCGCGGGTGCTCCCTGCGAAACCTCATCTCCCCTCTACTCCATCTACTCCTCACACCCCTCTCTCGATCGCAAACAGATCCCACGAAACTAAAACTTGGAACAAAAGTCCTCACTTTTGTTCGCCTCGAAAGTTTTTCGAATTATGGCCTCGAGCGAGGTGTGCACGAATCGCAGAGGCCAGCCACGACCTGACGGCGGGTAAAGACCGTGGCGAGGGAGAAGGGGTGGGGGAGAGTTTGGAGACATGCGACAGCGCGTAGATGAAGAAAACGAGCCGAGCCAAATGGGAATGACGAAGAAGAAATCGCGGAGCTTGGTAGTGGGTTGCCACGAGTAGGAGGGGTGGAAAGGGAAGGGGGCGGGGGTTGTGAAGCGGGGATAAATAAAATGAAATAAGGTGGAGCTGAAGCAAAGTGAGAAATCGTTGTACGGGGTGTCTCTCGAAGTTTGAATCGTAATATAAGTGCGGTATATTATTCCAAACGTGGAAAATAATTTTGTTTTTTGTCTTCCGTTGGAGAGGGGAGGGGGGGGGGGTGCATAGGAAAAACAAGCGGGAAGAATGTAAAAAATTTACTTTTTTTTGCTTCTCTCTCGCATCGACAATTATCCATTTATGAACGATAAAATAATACTGTTAATCATTATAATAATAATAATAATATTTTTATCAATAATAGTAATAGGAACTTTTTTATGAATAACAAAAAGAATATAATTATGACGTTATTAGTAATAATAATGATAGCGATGCAAACAATAGGAAAAGGATAATTTTTAACTGGCAGGATGAGAACGGAGCAGTCGCGAACGACCGGGTAATAATTTCTCGCACACCCCGTGTGCAAAATGGCTTCTCCTACTTTCGCGATTTATGCTGTTAGTACTCAGCAAGCTTACGGAATTAAATCCTCGGAGACGCCGTAGTTCGTCGCGACGGCCGCGGTATAATAATCGTTGAAACTTTCTTTTAGTTGCTTCACCGCGAGAAGATCGTAAGCTCTGGTTGACCTAGACCCCCCCCCTAGTTAGCACACCAACGCCTCTCCGAAGATTCCACCTCTCTTGCCTTCCGTAGATCTATGAGCCGAGTTTCGTATAATTAATTCGATATTTTGACAAAGATTCATCGGGCAATTAGGAGTCAAGAGAGAGGCGAGGGAGGGGGGGGGGATTATTTTGTAAACACACGCGGTTTGTCGTTTTTCGTAAATAGCATTCGGTAGAACTAAATCACGTGATTTATATCGTTAAATGCCATATATTTTTTTAATGTTTATTTCTTGACAGTTTGATAGAGAGCTGAATATTTACGTAAATTGCAATATATCGAGATTATAATGATGATATTCGTGTTGTCTGGAAAATTTCCCATTTCGTAAACTTCGATTGAAGCCTTTTTGGAGAAAAACAATTTTGATCCTCGATAGATCGTGATAATCGACATGCGTAATTTACTTTTGGGACTTTGGGGCTTCGAGCAAGAGATAACATTTTTTTTCGACTAGAAAGATTTTTTAGGGAGGTTGCGAAATCGAAAATTTCCCCCGCAACACGAATATCGCCATTATAATCTCTGTGTATTGCAATTTGTGTAAATATTCAACTTTTCGATCTTAACACATTGACAGCCGGCGACCTAAGAGACATTTAAAGCCTGAGCGCCGGCAACGTATCGTCCACTTAAATCCCAAACGCCGGCCTTATTCAAGTGACAGACTCAGAAACCCGCGTTTTAACGGGGCCGGCGCTCAAGCGACAGACTCAGAAACCCACGTTTTTGCGGGGCCGGCTGTCAATGTGTTAACGATAATATTCGAGTGATGCAACACGCATTGCAATGAAAATTTTGGATTACAAATATTCTGAGTGACTGTTTAAATATTAATAAATATGTAGTAAAAAGTTGAAACTTCTATATTTTTATTGTTCGTCAAAAAAAAAAACCCAAAAGCTGAAAAAACCGTCCGTTATACGGAGTGACTGCCTTAATAAAATATACCTTTATAAACTTATGCCCAATCATCGACTTCTGAAATATTGAAGATTTCACAAGTTGATTTCCTTTCGAGGTTTTCCGTAGCGATGCTCGATTTTCTTTGCCCAACTGCATTGTCGTTCGTGGTGTAAGCATATGTGTTTGTTCTCAGCTTTTCAAGGCGTGCAACCGTCATTTCGTTTGAGTCTGTAATCCAAATAATATATGAAACAGTTTTAATTGACGAACGGAGCTAATTGGTTTGTCTCATCTAAGCTCGCTTCCTATAACTTCCCCGATACTTGTAACCTGTTAAGCTCTTAACTTTACAATAAATGGCTATTTCTTTTTCTCTTAAAACTCGAGTTCTACTTCTTATTGGCTAATATTCGTATGTTTGCCAATATAACAGTATGATATGAAAAATCATCATTAGGTTTTGGACATTCGATACAAATTGCATTTTAAGGTAGTCCTATCGTTACAGCGTTTCCATTAGATTTCACTGAAAATTTTCAGAAACGTTCTTTGATGTCATATGTATATGTGTATAAAATTTCAGGGGCCTTTATCGACTCAAAAATCACGATATTTATTCTTGAAAATCGTCTCTTTTCGCAATCTCCCATAAGAGCCCGTGTTAAATATCGCAACATTATACAACGAGTATCTCGATCGATGAAGGTTGTTGAAATTTTGCACACATTTTTATATGACATCAAAGAAGCTTCGATTAGTTTTTATAACAAATCTTATAGAAACAAAATTCATGATTTTGTTTATT